>JAJPUD010016093.1:8029-35241 GCA_023553655.1 Myrmecobius fasciatus | reverse complement strand
TGCTGATGATTTATGTGGATTTATTTTGTATCCTGTAACTTTGCTAAATTTGTGGATTAATTCTAATAGTTTTTTAGTTGATTCTCTAGGGTTCTCTAAGTAGACCATCATATCATCTGCAAAGAGTGATAATTTGGTTTCCTCATGACCTACTCTAATTCCTTTAATCTCTTTTTCTTGTCTTATTACCAAGGCTAGCATTTCTAATACAATATTGAATAGTAATGATGATAATGGGCAACCTTGTTTCATCCCTGATCTTATTGGGAATGGTTCCAGTTTATCACCATTACATATGATGCGAGCTGATGGTTTTAAATAGATGCTACCGACTATTTTAAGGAAAAGTCCATTAATTCCTATACTGTCTAATGTTTTTAATAGGAATTGATGTTGGATTTTATCAAATGCTTTTTCTGCATTTATTGAGATTATCATATGTTTTTTGTTAATTTGGTTATTAATATAGTCAATTATGTTAACAGTTTTCCTAATATTGAATCATCCCTGCATTCCTGGTATAAATCCTACTTAGTCATGGTGTATTATTCTAGGAATGATTTTCTGTAATATCTTTGCTAATATTTTATTTAAGATTTTTTCATCAATATTCATTAAGGAGATTGGTCTATAATTTTCTTTCTCTGTTTTTGTTTTACCTGGTTTAGGTGTCAGTACCATGTCTGTATCATAAAAGGAGTTTGGTAGGAGTCCTTCGTTGCCTGTTTTTTTTGAATAGTTTATATAATATTGGAGTTAATTGTTCTTTAAATGTTGGGTAGAATTCACATGTAAATCCATCTGGTCTTGGGGATTTTTTCTGAGGGAGTTGATTAATGATTTGTTCTATTTCTCTTTCTAAAATGGGACTATTTAAGTAATTTATTTCCTCTTCTGTTAATCTGGGCAATCTATATTTTTGTAGATATTCCTCCATTTCACTTAGGTTATCAAATTTATTGGCATACAGCTGGGCAAAGTAACTCCTGATTATTGCTCTAATTTCCTCTTCATTGGTGGAAAGTTCTCCCTTTTCATTTTTGAGACTAACAATTTGATTTTCCTGTTTCCTTTTTCTAATTAAATTAACTAGAGGTTTATCTATTTTGTTGGTTTTTTTCATAAAACCAACTTTTAGTTTTATTTATTAATTCAATAGTTTTTTTACTTTCAATTTTACTAATCTCTCCTTTTATTTTTAGGATTTCAAGTTTGGTATTTGATTGGGGGTTTTTAATTTGTTCTTTCTCTAGCTTTTTTAGTTGCAAGCCGAATTCACTGATTTTCTCTTTCTCTATTTTATGCAAATAAGCACCTAGAGATATAAAATTTCCCCTTATTACCGCTTTGGCTGTATCCCACAAATTTTTGTATGTTGTCTCATGATTGTCATTCTATTGGATGAAATTAGTAATTGTGTCTGTAATTTGCTGTTTCACCCATTCATTCTTTAGGATGAAATTATTTAGTTTCCAATTGGTTTTTGGTGTATTTTCTCCTGGCCTTATATTGCATGTGGTTTTTATTCCGTCATGATCTGAAAAAAAATGCATTTATTATTTCTGCCTTCCTGCATTTGATTTTGAGGTTTTTGTGTCCTAGCACATGGTCAATTTTTGTATAAGTTCCATGGACTGCTGAGAAAAAAGTAAACTCCTTTCTGTCTCCATTCAATTTCCTCCAAAGATCTATCATACCAACTTTTCTAACATTTTGTTTACCTCCTTAACTTCTTTCTTATTTATTTTGTGGTTTGATTTATCAAGTTCTGAGAGAGGGAGGTTGAGATCCCCAACTATTATAGTTTTGCTGTCTATTTCTTCTTGCATCTCTCTGAACCTTTCCTCTAGGAATTTCCATGCTATACCACTTGGTGCATATATGTTTAGTATTGATATTGCTTCATCATCTATGGTACCCTTTAGGAAGATATAATTTCCTTCTTTGTCTCTTTTAATTAAGTCTATCTTTGCTTTTACTTTGTCTGAGATCAGGATTGCTACCCCTGCTTTTTTTGTTCACCTGAAGCATAATAGATTCTTCTCCAGCCTTTTACCTTCACCCTGTATGTATCTCTATGTTTTTGATGTGTTTCTTGTATACAACATAATGTTGGCTTCTGGTTTTTAGTCCAGTATGCTATCGGCTTCTGCTTTAAGGGAGAGTTCATTCCATTCACATTCACAGTTAAAATAAGTAATTCTTTATTTCCTGCCATCTTATTTACCCTAGCTTATGCTTTTCTCTTTCTTATCCCCTTTCCCTCCTCCCTGCTATTTTGCTTTTGATAACCACTTCCCTCAACAATCCTTCCTTTTTAGAGCCCCACCCAGGCCTTTTTTCCCCCTTTCCCTCCTGTTTCCTTATAAGTATGTCTATTATTGCCTCAGAGCCAAATCTGATGAGATGGAGATTAACCAAATTCTCATTCCCCTCCCTTTTTTCCCCTCAATCATTATAGGTTTTCTTTGCCTCTACATGTGATGTAATTTCCCTTATTTTACCTAGTTTTCTCTTCTTCCAGTGTTATCCCTTTTCTACCTCTAATTTCTTTTTCAGTTTATCATATCATAATAATCATAAAATCACAATAATCATATCATAATAATCATAAAATCAGAGTAATCATATCATAATCATAATGTAATAATAGATTCATAAAATCAACCCTCATTCTATAAGTATCTATAACATAAATATAGTTCTCAAGAGTTTCTTTTTTCCTTGTTACCTCTCTATGTTTCTCTTGTGTTCTGTGTTTGTAGATCAAATTTTTTGTTCAGTTCTGGTCTTTTCAGTAGAAATAGGTGAAATTCTCCGATATCATTGAATGACCATCTTCTTCCCTGGAAGATAATGCTCATTTTAGCTGGGTAACTTATTCTTGGCTGTAATCCAAGTTCCTTTGCCCTTCGAAATATCTGATTCCAGGCCCTTCGATCCTTCAACATAGAAGCTACTAGGTCCTGTATGATCCTAATTGTGGCTCCCCGATATTTAAATTGTTTCTTTATGGCTTCTTTTAATATCTTTTCCTTGGTATGATAGTTCTGGAATTTAGCCATGATATTTCTGGGGGACTTAAATTTTCGGTTTCTTTCAGGAGGTGATCGGTGGATTGTTTCAAGGAATATTTTGCCTTCTGGGTCTAAAATATCAGGGCAGTTTTCTTTTATGATTTCCTGGAAGATAGTGTCTAGGTTCTTTTTTTCATCATGGCTTTCAGGAAGCCCTATAATCCTTAGATTGTCTCTCCTAGATCTATTTTCCAGGTCCGTTGTTTTTCCTAGGAGATATTTCATGTTTTTCTCTATCTTTTCATTTTTTTGTTTTTGTTCGACTGATTTCTTGAAGTCTTGATGAGTCATTCATTTCCAATTGTTCGATTCTAATTTTTAATGTCTTATTTTCTTCAGTTACTGTTTTTAGTTTCTTTTGCAATTGACCAATTACATTTTTTTGTTCATTGCATTCTTTTTCCATTTTTTCTATTTTATTTTGCAGTGATGTCATTTCGCTTCCCCATGTTTCTTCTAACTCCCTTTTAAGATTTGTTATGCAATCTTCAAAGAAAGCCTTGTGACATGGAGACCAGTTTATGTCTCTCTTTGGGGCTTTTTCTGGAGTTGCTTTACCTTTAGGGGCCTCAGGATTTGAGGTCTGTTCTTCCCTCTCTCCATAAAAGTTGTCTATGGTGAGAGCTCTTTTTGTTTTTTTATTCATTTTTTTTAAAGGTTTGAGGTCTGTTTAGGGCAAAGGTGGGACAGCTGCTTTAATTTGCCCTGGGGCAGTTCTGCTTATTGAGTTATTTCAGGAACTGGGCAGTTCTGCTGATTGAATTATGTCAGGTGCTGGGCAGTTCTGCTTTAGTTCACCCTGGGGCAGTTCTGCTGATTGAATTATTTCAGGTACTGGGCAGCTCTGCTGATTGAATTATTTCTGGTGCTGATCAGTCCTGTTGATTGATTGATTGCTTTAAGGTGCTGTGTAATGGCAGCTAAGTCTGATGCTCATCAGGGGTTCAGTGGTTCACAATCTACCCCCCACAAAATGCAGACCCTCCAAACCACCTGCCCACAATCAGGACAGATTGGTCCAAGAGTCCTGCAGAAGACTCGCAGGTGTGTGAAAAGCCCAATGCTCCCACTCCTGTTCTGACTGTTGTTCCAGGTCCCTGCTCCAGCTCCCTGCCCCAGTCTCCCTGTGCTGCAGTCTGGGTTCAGCAGACCACCCCCCTGCCCAATTAAAACAGACCTGTCTTGAGGTTCTTCCAGAGTACCTTATTCTAGAATCGTGTTGTCCTCCAGATATTGTGGATTTTTTTGCTTCAAAATCAGTCTAGAGGCTTCATATGTTGTTGGTTTGAGGGAAGGTTAGAGGAGGTTACAGATCTCCACCTGTCTGATCTCCACCACCATGGCTCCCGACTTAATTTAATTCTTTTTCTTGTTTCCCCTCCTCTCAAATGGCTACCATTGACTACATATAGGTATGTGTGTATGTGTACAAATATATGTTTATGCATATATGTACTGTATGTTTACATATACATACACATAAAAAATCATTCTGTAATCAAATTATCATCTTTGTTTGAATGCAGATGACATCTTTCTTCATATGTCTTTTATAATAAATTAGGTATATATAATAGACAAAATAATATATTTGCTTAAAGTCATTCTTAAAGCAATATTGGCTTTATTGTTCTCAATGTTCTCTTGGTTCTGCTCATTGTGCTTTTCTTTATTTCATTAAAGTTTTTCCATGTTTTTTCTAAAATCTTTGAGCTTATCAAGTCTATAATACAGTATTCAATTATATCCTTTCTTCATGATGCTGTTTTATGTACTGAACATATAAAGACAAAAAGAAAAAAATGATGCCCTAAATCAAGGATTTTATTTTATTTTTTTTTGTGTCATAAATCCCTATTATACACAATGATGTACAAGGAGTATGTTTATCCAAACTTTGTTTCTTTCCCAGTGTCTAACATAATTCTTTGCACATAGTGTAAGCCTAATAGATGTTGAATAAAGAAATGTATTTAATTCAATTACAATTTTGACATGAAAAGTATTCTTAAATTCATTGTTAGATCTCTGTCTTCTAAATAGAGAATAACTTGAAATCTTTCTATAACTTTGGTTTACTCAATTTATTTCAAAATATATTACTTTTTTTCCTCTTACTGTACCTGAAATCTTTACTAAAGTCTCCCTTTAATGGTTCATTGGATTTGGATATTACCTGGGAATCTGATAAGCTAAGCTATTTAAGTATAACTTGACTTTATTTGAGCTTAGGTCCAACAATGGACTATCTCTCTATTTTCCAAATGTAAGTACAAACTCAGGGATTGCCTAACAGAAGGAGAAAAATTACCAGAAGTCAGAGTTGGGGAGATTTTTTGCCCTTTATTATAATCAATTCCTAAAGCTATTTACAACATTAGGGAGAATTGTAAACTGCATTGCTCCGTGGTATATTTTTCCTGATACACATGTGGAAATTTTCCTTTATTCTATAAAGATAGATCTTCTTTAGAGCATAAACTCTAACTAACTATAACATAAGGACAGGGACTGTGAGACATCTTTCCATTAAAATAGAGGTATTTGGGTATTTTATCTCCTTTGCAGAAGGGATGGATATACTAGTGGAATAAACTTTTTATTCACCTAAATAGGCAAATTCCTAGAAAACAGGTATGTAGCTCTTCTCCAAAATCACAATAGAGATATAAGGTATTACAATTATAATATAATCATATGTATTAATTAGTAATCAATCCATTCTGCATGCATTTATGAAGAGTTTACTATATGATAGACACTGTGATAAGGCTGGGAATACAAAGAATAACTACTGGACTCAAGGAGTTTTCATTCTAATGGTAAAGGCAACATTGAGGCAATATACACATAACCACACATAGATATACATACATACATATATTCACATTTATATATATGTTTCTATGTTCAATATAAAACTAATCATATGGAAGGTTTCTTATGCTATGGTAAGGAACTTGATGCTTAGAAGGCTTAAAAAGATGTCCCAAAAAAGGTAGTGATTGACTCAAGTGTTAGAGGAAATTAGCAATATTAAGATATGTAAACAATGAGGGAGAATAAATCAGACTTGGAAGACAGTCATTATAATATTGAATTGATAGAACATTTCCTGTAATGCAGGGCCAATATCAGTATGGTAATTAATTTAGTCTGTTCAGTCTTGTTCTTAGTAAAAGCTTATTTACTTTTAAAGTATTCTATACCTATCTAGATAATGAAAACTAAAAATTTTTATAATATAAGGACAAAGAGAGCATGAAGAAGCAAGACTCTACTAATAGTGTTTTACCTAAATCCAGTTCAATCAATAAAATTAATTTTAAAGCAATTTAAGTGCCTATTATGTGCAGAGTCCTGTATTAGGTACTGAGAAAGGTACAAAAATAAAAATAAGATATCATCTTTGCCTTTATAAAGTATACAAATTGTCAGAATCCATACCTCTATAGGCAAAAGGGAAAAGGTTCAAACATGATGTATGTAGCAATTACAGGTATTGGGATGATGCTGCTAATTATTGATATCCTATACATTTATGTCTGCCGGAATATGCAAATAGACTCCTTAGATGATAAAAACACTTAAACTAATTGGATAGTTTCTCTGTAGGTGCCTCAGTGGATGGAATGCCAAACCTGAAATTCATTCAACTCTGCACTCAGACAGTTACTAGCTGTGTGACCAAGAGCAATTAAAATAACTTTTCTCATTCTCAATTTTCTCATCTGTAAAATGGGGATGATATGACACCTACCTCTCAGGATTGTAATGAGGGAAAATAAGATAATATTTGTGAAGATAATTGCAAATCTCATAGAGCTTTATAAATGCTATTTTATTGGTATTTTTATTATTGACAGCATCATCATTATATTATCATTCAAATTGAAGTAAAGATAGAATCTAGAACCAACATGATGATAAAGGTTCGTTGTTTCTTTAATACTTTCTTATTACTAGTCTTAAATGTGTTGGATGCCCTGCCATGAGTTAGAATTGCCTAAATACACCAACATTTCATTGTACATTTCTCTTTTCCATGTAGGCTGAGTTATTACATCCCTGTCACCAGTTCACAGAAACACAGATGAGCAACAGCTGCTATTCTTCCTTCTGCTGCTGACACAATCTATGGGCAGAAGGGAAATGGAAGAGAAAGGGGAATGCTACAACACATAACTAACAACAATAGGTAGTGACATGTGGGAAGAGCAGAAGAGAGGTTAAACACAGGGCTGTGCAGGAAGGAGAAAAAAATAATTCCAACCACAGTTGAGGAGTGATGTCAAAGAATCAGGATAAATCTTGAATAATTTGTGCATTTCACACTTTTCTATATTTCCTGATAAGGATACTAAGATAATTCTTAAAAAACAATCAACAGTATATTAAAATGTGGCAGAGACAAAATGTCCCATCATATTTCAGACCTTTCAAGTGCTTTCCAGCTGACCTTAAATGGAACTTAAGGTATCATATTTGGTGAATTACTTTTCTTTTCTCATTTTCAAGATTTATAAATTTAGCCCATTGGAAAATAATTGTGGTGGGTGTGTACTATGGAGGCAAAACATCTGGAATAATAGAGTCTTATTGTTAATAGACCTCTCAGGAGCTCATGACAAACATCCTTATAATAGCAACATATGCTGCTGGTTTAATGAGAACTATCACTGACAATTAATGGCTCTTGTGCTTTCAGTAAATTGCAGATTTTCAAATTTTATATTCCTTTTTAGTTCATCTTTATGATCTCTCAGCTCTACAACTTTATTTGAAACTGGGGCTCAGGCTTCCAACGGTCTAAGTGGAATCTGGGGAATACAGAGGAGGAAGATCGCTTTCATTATAAATCACAGTAATGATTTAAATATCTTTTTAATATGATGCACTCCAGTCCATCTAAAACAACTTAAAACTCTCGATTATCCCTGAGAAATATGGGACCTGGGGAGATATGGAAAATGGGAAATACAATAATTTACATTTATATGCAATTTTACAATTTCCAAAAATTTTCTAATAATAACCCAAAGGGGTATTATCCCCAGCTTATGGAAAAAGAAGCTATTGCTCAGAGAGGGTAATTATTTTGTCCACATTTGGATAATTAGCAAGAGTGAGAGCCATGGGTGTTATCCATCTTTAGAAGATATCCATCTTCCTTACCCCACTATAGTCAATCTGATGGAAATTCCCATTAATTAGTTCTATTTCAGTACTATTTCTCAAATCTCTTCCTTCCTATCAATATCCATGACCAGCATTCTAGTTTTCATCCTCATCACCTTCAGACTATTATATTAGTCACTGACTCTAACTTCCTTTCCATACATACAGCTACTGATATCCCCCTCCCCACCATAAATAATGGGACTGAATGTGTTGCTCCTTTAATTGAAAACTTTTGTAGTCTAGTGTCTATTAACTAACTTTTAGCTATTTATCTCTCATCTATCTATCTTCAATTTACTTTGGGAGACAGACAGACAGTCAGAGATGGAAACAGAGACAGAGAGATACCGTGAAAGAAATACAGAGATTCAGAGAGAGAGATGAAGGGTCACAAAGAGAGAGAGACAAACTAAAGAGCCATAGACAGAGACAGAGACAGACTGAGAGGTATAGAGAAAGACAAAGAGAGAAGAAGAGGGAGGGAGAGAGAGAGAGAGGTAGGGAGGGAGAGGGAGAGAGAAAGAGAAGAGAGAAGAAGGGGGAGAGAGATAATTGAATTTGCTTTAGCTTATTTGGGAATGAAAGAGTTAGTGAAACAGTTTTCTTACAGAAGGTGGAATTAGAGAATTTAAGAAAATATGAGCAGATAAAATATTCCAATAATGTATGTATATACAGGCCAGAGATAGTGTAAATGTATGCATAAACTTTAAAACTTTATAGACAAATTCAAAATTATGAAAGTGGCTTGGAAGTGAGCTATTTGAAATACAATGGAGAAAAATTCTTCCAGAGTTAGCCCTTCACAGAGAGGGGAAAAGGTTTTTCCAAATGGGAACTGACAAATTGGGGATAAAAATTCTAACATACTCATAATCCTAGAGTTTATAGATACCACTGGCTGAAGCAGTCTGAATAGCATCAAAATCAATCTTAAAGATCCTCTCCAAAGGCTCAGGAAGTTTTATAAACTGTTTGAGATATTCTTTTAAAAACTGTTCTTTTATTTGGGGCCCCTTGAAGCTTCCATTGTCTTAGATGGTTGAAGAAACCCAAAGGGTCAAATTGTTAGGAGAGAATCTTTAGGTTGGAAAGTAATGTTTATAATTTAGCAGTAAGAAGAAGGTATCAGTGGCTTTGGGAGAACATATTCTGGTAAGAATTCAGCCTATTGATTGAAATAAAAGCATGCTGATTTTTTAAAAGAAGTTACTATGAGCAAAGAAGTTTGAACTTTTCTTCAAATAACAGGAACATTCTATAAAGTCAGGATATATGAAAATGGGTACAACTATTCTTCCATTCTGTTTAGTTAGAAAACATATATTAAGGAGCTATATTTTGTATAAAATAATTCTAGAATAATGTTATTTCCAAAGAGTGATGTGATTGGGAAAAGCAAAGAATTTTGCATAAAATCAAAATTTAAGAAGGGAGAAAATTTTTTCTATCATTCATTTTCAGTAAGTATGGCAGAAGGGAGAGAGAGACAGAGAGAGAGAGACAGAGAGAGACCCACAGAGACACACAGAGAGACAGAGACAGAGAGAGAGAATGAAGAAGAAGAAGAAGAAGAAGAAGAAGAAGAAGAAGAAGAAGAAAAGAAGAAGGAGGAGGAGGAGGAAGAGGGGGAGACAGACAGACAGACATGGAGATGGGCACAGAGAGTGAAGAGGGGGAGGGAGGGAGAGGAATGGGAAGAAAGAAACAATTAGGAGAGAAAGAGGGACAGGAGGAAGAAGAAGGAAATGGACAGGGAGTGGGAAAGAGAAAGAGATGGAGAGGGAAAATGGGAGAGAGAGGGAGAGGGAAAGATGAAAAGAGAGGAAGAGGGAGAGGGAATAAGGGAAAGAGAGGGAGAGGGAAAGAAGGAGAAAGAGGGGGAGGGAGAAGAACAGGGAGATGGAGGGAGACAGGGAGGCATGGAGACATGGAGACAGGGAAACAGGAAGGGAAGAAGTATGGAAGGGAAGGAGAGAGAATGGTGGAAAGAAAAGCCTGACTTTAATTAGTATTGGACTAAGGTACAAGATTAAGCAATATTGTGATATTCCCAAGGAAAATCCAGAGTGGCGTGCAATTCAGAAAGAATGATACTTTACATTCTCCCATGTCTGGATCTGATCCATGCAAAATTAGATCTGCGGTTCTGCACTATGGTTTGCTATTATTATTATTGCTATTATTATTATATTTGAATGTGTATTTGTACTTTCTTCTTTTTCTTCTTTTTTTTTTTGCTTTTGCTGAGACAATTGGGATTAAGTGACTTGCCCAATGTCACGAAGCTAGGAAGTGTTAAGTGTCTGAGGCCACATTTGACATTTGAACTCAGGTTTCCTGACTTCAAGGCTGGTGCTATATCCACCGCACCACCTAGCTGCCCCATGGCTTTGTACTTTCTAAAACATTTTTGTATTTATTAACTTAATGATTACCTTAGCATTATGTTCCAACTCACATTACATTGTATTTATTTGTATGTGTTCATGTTTTAGCATAATAGAATGTATGATACTTAAAAGCAGAGACATTATTTTCATTTTTTTTCTTTGCAAATGAATCACTAAGTATAGTGTATTCATTGAGCATACCAGGTGTTTTTTATTTACTTGAATTAAATTGAATCATACAAGTAGATTAAAAAAATTAACTTTGCTACCAATTGAGTGAGGGGAATGAGACACAGCATAACTAAGTGAAGCAGGGAGGGGAAGTAGGGGAAAAAGACAAGGTTTAAGGGCAATGAGGACTTCAGATTTCAAAATGCTGAGTTTCAAAGAGTTTGATTATGAGTGTACTGATGTGATAATAACAAAGAAAAAGATATTGGGATGAAAAAAGTTCAATAATGGAAAGAGAGGAAAGGGAAGGTATAATGGAACAAATTAGATCATATGAAGAAGAGCAAAATACCTATTATAATCAAGGTAAAGAAAAAAAAAACAATATGCTGATTGAAGGTGGCCTTGCTCTACCAAATCTAAAACTATATTATAAAGCAGCCGTCATCAAAACCATTTGGTACTGGCTAAGAAATAGAGTAGTCGATCAGTGGCATAGGATAGGACAGGACAAACTAGTCAATAACTATAGTAATTTAGTGTTTGATAAACCCAAAGAACCCAGCTTCTGGGATAAGTACTCACTAATTGATAAAAACTGATCAGGAAATTGGAAGCTAGTGTGGAAGAAATTAGGGCTTGACCCACATCTAACACCACATACCAAGATAAGATCTAAATGGGTTCGTGATTTGGATATAAAGAGTGATATTATAAGTAAATTAGAGGAATGTAATATAGTTTACCTCTCAGACCTATGGAGATGGAATAAATTTATGTACAAAGAAGAACTGGACTTCTTAATTGAACACCAGATAGATAATTTTGACTATATTAAGTTAAAAAGTTTTTGTACAAACAAAACCACTGCAGTCAAGATTAGGAAGAAGCAATAAATTGGGAAAACATCTTTACATTTAAGGGTTCTGATAAAGGCTTCATTTCTAAAATATATAGAGAATTGTCTCATATTTATAAGAATTCAAGCCATTCTCCAATCGATAAATGGTCAAAGGATATAAACACACAATTTTCAGATGATGAAATTAAAACCATCACTAGTCATATTGAAAAGTTGCTCCAAATCACTATTGATCAGAGAAATGCAAATTAAGACAACTCTGAGGTACCACTACACATCTGCCAGATTGGCTAAGATGACAGGAAAAGATAATAACAAATGTTGGAGGGGATGTGGGAAAGCTAGTACACTGATACATTGTTGGTGGAACTGTGAAGAGATCCAGCCATTCTGGAGAGCAATTTGGAACTATGCTCAAAAAGTTATCAAATTGTGCATACCCTTTGACCCAGCAGCATTTCTATTGGGCTTATATCCCAAAGAAATCATAAAGGACAGAAAGGGCCCCACATGTGCAAGAATGTTTGTGGCAGCCCTTTTTGTAGTGGCCAGAAACTGTAAACTGAATGGATGCCCACCAATTGGAGAATGGCTGAACAAATTATGGTATATGAATATTATGGAATATTATTGTTCTGTAAGAAACGACCAGCAGGACGATTTCACAGAGGCCTGGAGGGACTTGCATGAACTGATGCTGAGTGAAATGACTAGAACCAGGAGATCATTATACACAGCAACAACAACACTATATGATGATCAATTCTGATGGAGATGGCTCTCTTCAACAAAGAAATGTTTCAAACCAGTTCAAATGGTTCAGTGAAGAAAGCCATATACACCCAGAGAGAGGGATGTGAAATGTGAACCACAACATAACATTTTCATGATCTCTATTGATATTTGCTTGCATTGTGTTTCTTTCTCTGATTTTTTTTCTTGTAGGTACAATTTTTTGCACAACAATGATAAGTGTGGAAATATGTATAGATATATTCGATTTATCAAGTATTTTAACATAATTAACACGTAGTGGATTTCCTACCATCTAGAGGAGTGGTGGGGAGTAGGGGAGAAAAATTTGTAACAGAAAGCTTTGTAAGGGTTAATGTTAAAGAATTACCCATACATATGTTTTGCAAATAAAAAGTTTTAATAATAATAAAAAAAGAAAAATCAGTATGAGCATGGTCTGAAGCTTGGTCTCATCAGTTTTGGCTTTAGGAGGGAATAACTTATTCATTCAATTGGATATAGAAATTTATCTAATCCTATAATGAAGTAGGAGGAGAAAGAGGAAAGAATAGGGAAGGGCAGCATACAAGGGAGGACAGAAACACTAAGGGAAAAGGTTATGAAAAGAATGAAGGGGTGGTAGAAAATAAGGTAGTAATTGGGGTCAGTTAAAAAAAATACTACTAAATACTGAGTGTAAAGAGAGAACAAAAGTATATACAAGAAAAAAAATATGATTGAGGGAAATACAGAGCTAGTAATCATAACTATGAATTGAATGAAATGAACTCTCCCGGAAAATGGAACTGAATAACAGAGTGGATTAAACAACAGAATCCTACAATATGTTGTTTACAAGAAATATATTTGACACAGAGAAACACATACAGAGTAAAGGTAAAAGGTTGGAACAGAATTTATTATGGTTCAGATGAAGTTAAAAAAAAAAGCAGGGATAGCAATTCTGACCTCAGATAAAACAAAAATAAAAATAGAACTTATTAAAAGAGATAAGGAAGAAAAGTATATCTTTATATGGATTCCATAAAAATGAAGTAGTAATTATACTAAATGTATATGAATCAAGTGCTAGAGCAGCCAATTTCCTAGAGAAGATTTTAAACCAGTTACAGAAAGAAATAGACCAAAAAACTCTACTAGAGAAGAACCTCAAAATTCCCCTCTCAGAATCAAACAATCTAACCACAAAATAACCAAGAAAGAATAGAATCTGAAGCAATGAAACCATTCTCCAGTTCAAGACAGATTGAAAAAATTTCAAGGAAGATCAGTCTCACTGTGGTGAAAAGAGTGTTCATCTCAGATCAGACAGATGCTGGCAAAGACAGCAAATCAGCAACTAAGTCCTCAGACCTGGCTCATTAGAAGAGCAAATCAGTGGGCAGCCAGCAGTCCCATCTCATAAGGTAAAGTAGGGGAAACCAGGATGTTTCCTGAAAAGAGCAGGCAAAGTTACCCCCTGCAAACACAAGAGGCTCCTGTGCTCAAACTCAAGGCTGCACATGAAGCTTGGAACAATGCCGACTTTACTCCAGGAGCTTAACTCAACCATAAAAATTTTTTTAAAAAGGAAATATCCCCCTCCCAAAAGGAAAGAAAAATGACCAGAGAAAGCTGCTTCGATGACAGAGAAGATCAAGGATCAACTCAGACAAAAACAGAATGTCCCCAGAGGAAAACTTGAAGAGAGATATGAATTGGTCTCAAGCCCAGAGAGACTTCTTGGAAGTGTTCATGAAGTACTTTAAAAGGCAAAGAAGAGACAGAAGAAAAAATGAGAAAGGAAATAAGAAGTATGCAAGAGAGAGTCAAAAATCCACTGAAGCAAACACATTCAAAAGTACAATTAACCAACTGGGGAAAAAACATACAAAAGCTGACTGAAGAAAAACATAAATTAAAACTAGAATGGGGCAAATGGGAGCTGGTGACTCTTTGAAACATCAAGACTCATTCAAATAAATTAAAAAGAATGAAAAAATGAAAGAAAATGTGAAGTACCTCATTAAAAAATAGCTGGCCTGGAAAATAGATGCAGAAGAGAAAAATTTAAATATTACTGTTCTATCAGAAAGCCATGACCAAAAAACAAGCCCGCATAGCATTCTTCAAGGGATCATCAAGGAAAACGGCCCTAATATTCCAGAAACAGTGGGGGAAATACTTATTGAATTAATTCATCAATCACTTTCAGAAAGAGATGCACAAGGAAAACCCCAAGGAACATTGTTATAGAGCTCCAAATCTACAATCTTCAGGAAAAAAAATACCTGCCAGACAAAAACATTCAAAGATCAAGGAGCAACAGTCATGATTATTCAGGATGCAGCAGCTTCTACAATAAAGTATCAGAAGGCCTGGAATATCATATCCCTGAAGCCAAAGGACCTGAGGTTACAGACAAGAATTAACTACCAAGTGAAACTGTACATCATCTTCGGGAGGGGGTGTTATGGATCTTCAAAGAAGTAGGAGACTTGCAATCATTTCCATTGAAAAAAGCAGAACTAAACAAAAATTTTAATCTATAAACACAGATCTCAAGAGAAGCATAAAAAGGTAAATGGGGGAAATATATATTATTTAAAGGCTAAACTGTTTACATTTCTATATGGGAAAATGATAATTATAACTCCCTAGAACTGTATCTTTTATTAGGGAAACCATGGGTGGGGGCATCATATGGACAGAACTGTGGCTATGAATGGACTCTGATGTGATGATATCAAATGAAAAGAGTTAGAAGAGAGGGCATTGGAAAGAGTTCTAGAAGACACCAAACATATGAGGCAGTCAGACTGCACCAATGAAATAGAGAAATAAAGATTCCAAATGTAAAAGGAAACATCTAAAAATTTATGTCACAGAATGCAATGAAAGAAAGAGTAGGGAAAAGTAGGAAATGATCAACTGGTCACAAGCTTAAGAAGCATTAAGAAAGACGAGGTCTTAACACAAAGCCTGTAGACTGAGAAATTAATGTTAGGAATGAACTTCAGGAGAATAACTTCTATTTCATGATCTGGTGAGTGTGAAGGGGAGGTGGAGTGATTATGAAGTATTAGGAAATGAATGAATTGATGATAAAGAAATGTACAATTAATTATTTCTAATAGTTTAACTGAAAAGAAATAACAAAATAATAAGATAGTATGATGGAATGGCAGGGTCAAGGGATAGTTTATTATGATTAGAGGTGATATATTTGTGTATGTATATATATGTGCTTATATATCAAGACTTGACAGTAGAAAAGTTCCTTATCAGGAGTGATGAAAAGATAGATTATGACTAAAGAAGAAAGATTTTGAATATAAAAATTTGGAATTTGAATGTTTTGGAGTAATAATGAGTTGAAGTATGGCCATAGATGACAAGGTAGAAAATAAAGGATAATCAAGGAAGTTGAAGAAATTTATTCATTTGCATGCATATTGAGCAGTTCAAATAAGAAATTTGAGAAATGGAAGGAAAAATAGTAATATATATTTTGAATTCAAACATATTGATGACCAATTTATCTGAAGATCAACAGGACTGCAACAAGGTTATGGACAAAATGAAACAATAAAATTGGAATAAGCCTTCAACACTAGTAAATTGTACAGGGATGGTGAAAGAAGGATTTTTAAGTGTCAGGGAACAACAAGGAATACACTGAATACCTATGTATTCAGTAGGGAAAAGGAGGGAGGCAAGATGAAGAGGATATTAGCATTGGAGTAGTGATTTTTTAATCACAAGAACTATAGGGGCAAGAAATGTTTTAACTAGTGAATTCACTTAAGAAGGAGAGAGATTAAATCAGATTCAAGGTTTCAATGAGAATATTCGTTTGGATATTTCTCTGCTATTGGAAAAGCAAAATGAATTAAATCTGTATTAGAAAAAGGCTGAAATTTTTTTCAGTCAGAAGAAGTGATTCTGTCTGTTTCTCTCTCAGTCTCTATCTCTCTTTGTCTATTTCTGTTCTTCTGTCTGTCTCTGTCTATGTCTTTTTCTTTATCTCTGTCTGTCTCTCTTTCTGTCTCTTTTTTTCCTTCTCTCTTTCTCCGCTTTTCCCCTCTCCATCTTTCACCTCTCTCTCCTTTTCTTCCTCCTTTTCCCCTTCTCTCTCTATCTGCCCTCTTCGTTGTCACTTTGTCCTATCCCTTACCAATAGTTTCTCTTCCCCCTTCCTCTCTTTATGCACCTATTCATCTTCAATTTTAAACCTTTTTTTATTTTCTTAATAGTTGAAACAGACATCAACATTCATCAAGGAGAGCCTAAACACTCTTTAATCTCTCCTTTTAGAATAAAAATGCAAGTTGCGGAAAATTTAAGATATGTCTTTAATATATTGAAACAAATAAAAACAAAATATGAGATTTCAGAGATATATGATATCAATGCATTTTTCCCCTTTCAATAAACATTTAAAATATGTATAGTTGAACATATGTGTCAATACATGCAATAGGGTATAGGAACATACACACACATGTCCCACTAGACATTATATAATGTTCTTCTTAATATTAATTGCATATGTGCATATATCTATACATAAATATATCTTTTTCATGGTTGAAAAATAGAAAAAAGTTCAAGATTAGTTCAAAATTTCAAAGCTCTAAATTCTGGATAACCATTGAATTACAAATGATAGCTTTCAACTGAATCTTATTATAGAGAAATAGCAAGAAATCCTTTTGTAAATTGAGTGTATTTTTTTTTTCATAGCATTTACTGATGGACTTGGAGTGGAGACTATGTGGGCACTATTGTGTGTTTGGATGTGTGAGAATATGTTTGAATAAGTTAGGAAATGTGAGAATATGTGTGCATGTATATTTATGTGTATATATATATATGTTAATGTATTTATGTAGTTGACATCTAATATACTCTTATTCCCTAAACTATAAACCCAGGTTTTATAGACTAAGTAAAACAAAAAAGAAAAGAAGCAGTAAATTGAAACTGGAAGAGGAAACTAAAAAGCATAGTAATGGGATGGCCAGTAATTGAGGGTGAAAGTGAGATAGTACATGTACCTCAAGGTAGGATGACTACATATGAATATTATATTTTTGCACATCTTTATTATATATATATATAAATATATACATAGATTTTATATATATAATCTATGTGTATATAAAACATGTTTGTATATATATATATATATGTATATATGTATATATATACACACAAGTTTTTGTCAGCCAAAATAAAATCCCACATATCCCCACTGGCTGACCAACAAAAAGCCTTCATCATCCAATTTGCTTTTATGGTCCATTATGAGTAAACAATATGACAGGGATACCTCAAAACCATGAATTTGGCTATGTGTTAATAACAATTTCTGTTCCTGACTTTTATGTTTTAAGAAAGCAAACTATGTCTAGGAACAAGATTAATTCTTCTTAGGCAACCTGTCAGAAGATGTCTCTGTTTTTTTTTTTTTTTTCCTGAAAAGTAGACCAATGTTCTTCAAGATTAAAATTTAATATAGACTAAATTCTCCAGAAATAGTTGACCATGACTGCTGCAATCAAGGCCAGCCTGGAATTAGAGCAATCTATTATGTTGTGGGTAGTTTGTATATAGTTATTCAGAAAAAAAATAGCATTATGTGGAATATAATCTTAGAAACTGCCTTCAACTACAACAAATTTTAAATTAAGAAATCACACGTCAAACTATAAATAGACTATTTTGCAGCTTATATTAATATCTATATATATTTATACTGCATATTAGTATGCCTATGTATGTGCATGCATTTATATCTCTGTGTTGTATAATATGGAGAGAGGCCCAGCCTGGAGGCTAGGAAGATGTAGTTGAAAATCCATGATAAATACTGACTAGGTGATCATGGATAAATCACATAATATCTTAGTGCTTCCACATCTGATACACATTGATGAGGTCACAGGTCCAGGCAAAGATAACAAATATACCAAAAAGTCTGTTTCATAAATGCTTTTTCTCTTCTAATTATTTCTTCTTATTTTTGTAATGCTGTTATCTTTGTGTCTCTGTGAGTACAATTACAGTGTTATATAATGGAAATGAGAACTGGTTTTCAAAGTGGGGAAATCTAGTTTTAAGAATGACTATTAGAACACATTGGCTGGGTAATTTTAGACAATGCCCTAAACCCCTCAGGACTCTCAGTAATTCTGTCAGAATATAAGTTGCAGAGAAGTCAACTGCCATTGGTGGAGGGTGTTTCTTCATCAGGGACATTCCCATATTAATGAAATCTTAAAGTTAGTCCCTATCATATCCATGTTCAAATATAAAGTTATCTATATCCATATACATATTTTATACAGACAAACAATGTTTATAAATATTGTTCTGGTTCTGCCTTTATTCAGTATAAATCTTTTTTGCTGTCATTCTTTAAAGTTACATTCTATTATGTTCATATATCATAATTTATTCATCCGTTCCCCAATCATTTTACATATGGCTGTTTCCTTTTTTTTGCAGTAAAGCTTTTGTGAATATTTTTTGCAGAATTGAGTATTTCAGAAAAAAAATTAACATTGCAAGTGATTTAATGCCATGAAATATACATCAACCAATGCTCAATCAAGTGTGCACACAAAAATTGTGTTATACAGTAGAATTTCATTCATACTTACCATCTGTTTGACCTTGAATGACTTACTTTATCATCTTACACAGCAAAATCTCTATCCAGGTTGACCTCTTTTGTTCTTTTTTTGGTGAAAATCCTGTCATTCTATTTTTTAAGAGGTTTAACATTTTTAAATGACTTACTATTTCAATAAGAGAACAAGAATATGTAAGTGTGTCTCTTTTTAAAAAAATAACTTCAAGGTTCTCTCTAAAACAAAGATCTTTCTTTTAAATATAGTTATTCATACAGGAGTGATAGATGGCCAAGTAGTAAAATACTATGGTTCCCAAAGAATTAGTAGAAAGATACCTGGTGGTTATAAGAATGTGGCAATGTATTTCAAGTAAAGAATTATGGTTCCCAATTGATAAGTGGTCAAAGGATATGAACAAACAATTTTCAGGTGATGAAATTAAAGCCATCTATAGTCATATGAAAAATGCTCTAAATCACCATTGATTAGAGAAAAGCAAATTAGAACAACTCTGAGGTACCACCTTACCCCTTTCAAATTGGCTAAGATGACTGGAAAAGATAATAAATGTTGGAAGCGTTGTGAGAAAACTGGGACACTATGCATTGTTGATGGAGTTGTGAGAGTTCTGGACAGCAACTTGGAATTATGCCCAAAGTGCTATCAAACTGTGCCTACCTTTGATGTCTCAGTGACACTCACTACTGGACCTGTGTGCCAAAGAAATCATAAAGGAGGGAAAAGGACCCACATGTACAAAATGTTTGAAGCAGCTCTTTTTGTGGTAGTAAAGAATTGGAAAATGAATAGATGCCCATCAGTTGGGGAATGGATGAATAAATTATAGTAAATCAAAGTAATGGATTATTATTGTTCTATAAAAATGATGAATAAACTGATTGTAAAAAGACCTAGAAAGATTTACATTTACTTATGCTGAGTGAAACAAACAGAACTAAGACTACATTGTACACAATAACAGAAAGAATGTGTGATGATCAATTACAAAAGATTGAGTTCTTCTCAGTACAGTAATCCAATTCAATGCCATCTGCATCCACAGAGAGATCTATGGAGAATGTAAATCAACACAGGCTATGTTCATTTTTTTCTCTCATGGTTTTCCCCTTTTGTTCTGATTTTTCTCTCCCAATAGTGTCCCATGAGGATTCATCATTAAGAGGTAGTTGCTGTTTGTTATACATCATGGCATGAAAGCTAATAAAAGACTAAGTGGGGATAGAAGAGTTTTCAGGAAGAGATTTAGTCCTCTGGCAAAATCTCTTAGGGCGAAACCTCAATTGCCTCATAGTGGACCATGAGACACATTAAACAGGAGAAATCTCTGAGATTATGTTTTCAAGGCATGAAAATAACTTATTTTTCAATAACTGACACATATTCTATTTATTTATGTCAACAGGAAAGCTAATTACACGTCTCTGTGGCTCTGAGTTTGTATGACAGCTTTGTCATTAACAAACCATATTCACAGGAGAAAACACACACACACACACACACACACATCTTCAACTTTTAATCATGTTAACAGGAAACTCTTTCACATTTAGTAAGTTCCCAAGACATCCAAATTACAGATAAGTGTGGCATGTAATCTTTAATAATAGAGCCACAGCTTCTTTCCTTGGGACATTGTGAAAGGGATCTATTGAGGGAAAGAAGAAAAGATTTTATACTTGCTGAGCTATGACATTTGGGCATTACTTATAACAGAGAAGTGCAATCTAATTGCACTTGGAGGAAATGTTAAAAAATTTAATTTTGTAACCTGAAATTTGCCCAAAATCATTGTCTTGAATTTCTTCAAATATTGCATACAGAGTGAGTTAAGTTATTGGAAAATCACTAGACAGTGATACAATGGAAACAGTACTTGGATTCATAAAAATATGGTTTTAATCATTGATTCAACAACTTAGGAGACATATAAGCCTTAGAGAATTATTTTATATCAATTCAGTAAGTGGTAGAATTTGGAAAATGCTGAATTTCAAGTTATAAGACTTATCTTCAAATCCTGATTTTACTAGTTACTCTTTATCTCACCTTAGGTAAATCGATTCAACTCTTGAAACTTAAGTTCCTTGATTTGTAAAATGAGGAAATTGGAATAGATGACTTCTCTCAGGTAAATGCCATGTGGGATCATATGGCTTGTGAATAGGGATAATAATATTTGTGCTGTCTGTTTCTCAGTTATGTCTATGAGAGGAAAGTGAAATTTAAAGTGTCATAAAATATGACCTCATATTATCATAAACTTGCTTTTTCTTTTAATAATATAATGATGATTGTTCAATTTATATACTATATATATACATATAGTGATATATAATATCTTCACAACATTTTTTGTGTGTGTGCATTTCTGAGAGAGTTAGTGAAAGTATTCCCATTTTGAAAAATCAAGAAACTTGGATTTGGAGAGATTACGTAATTTGCCAAGTTCATACAACTAGTACACAGCAGAATCAGGATTTGAATCTCAGTTTTTTATTAGAAGTACAATATTCCTTTTTATTAGACCTAGTATTCTATAAGTGTATTATTTTCTCCTTCATCTAGATTATACATGGAATATAATCCATCTTCCAGCTTTCATCTCATGATTGGTCCTAGGAGATCACCTGAACAGTGCTCTATGTTAATCAACATAGCATACTGCCCAAAGTAACTTCTTCCCTGTCCTTTATGACTCTGGTTTTGAAAACAGTAAGGAAATGAACACTGTTGTTATTCAGTTGTTCAGTTGTGTTAGATTTCATGTGATACTGTACATTATATCACACCAATACGATCCTTGGGATTTTCTTGACAAACACTGCAATGGTTTGCCATTTCCTTCTCTAGTGGATGAAGGCAAACAGAATGAAATGACTTGTCCATCCAGTTTCTCATAGCAACTCAGTGCCTGAATATAAATTTGAACTCAGTCTTCCTGAGTCCAAAGCTTTATCACATGCCAGAATTAATACTATCACAAATTTTAGCAGTCAACTGTCCTATAATTCTATTCATCTTAAATTCTAAATATAAACAATCAACTGTTCTGTAACTCCCTTCATCAATTCTGAATTCCCTGGACAAAATACACTTCTCTGTCCATATCCACAGATACATACACATACACACACATGTGTGTATATCTATATCTGTCTATATCTACCTCAATATCTATCTATCTATCTATCTATCTATCTATCTATCTATCTATCTACTTGTTTATCTATGTATATTTCCTCTTTATTAAACTGCAAGCTTCTGAAACACAGGTGGTTTATTGTTTTCAATGTTTATTATCCCCTGTATGTATCACTAAACTTGGCACATAGAAAGTGCTTTAAAATACTTATGTTTCCATTCATTGATTGACTAATTGGTTCATTCATTTATTCAGTGCTAATGGTCATGCCTTTTGTGGATGAGGACCTAAGTTGGATTCTCCTTATCTCCAATTATTTAGATTTACATTGGTAAAGTTGAAAGTCAATTTCATTTGGAGTTAGGAGAGCTCATTTTAGCTCTCAGCTCATTTTGCATTCTTTGTAACTTTAGTAAATTACTTAATCCCTCAACTCTTTGGACATATAAAATTAGATAGATTTAGAATATGACATCTCTAAATACCATGAGCTATGATTTTTCTTCAAAATGTCCTAGTTATTGTTAATTGATTATCTAATTCTCATTGTTGAAAGTGAAAAGGGAGTGGTTAGAAAGCACTTTCCATTTCTCTACTTACATTTTTCCCACTTTCCCTGATTATTGCCACTTTCAATAGAATTTATAATAACTCCCTTTTTTTTCATTAGAATCTCGGCTATAGGAAGTGGCAGAAAGAGACTTTTTGGAGAATATAAAAGATATTATGAAAATCAATTCAAAGTATAAAATCCAAATGAACAATGAAAAGACTCAAGTGAACAGCACCATCATCATTAAACACCTGGCAAAAGCACCACAATTGGCACTTTCCTGTACAAATTTAACAGGATTGAGGAAAGAAAAACCTATTCAAAATTTGAGATTCCTAAGAAAAAGTAAGAATTCTTTCTTGTATGAGGTTTTAAATCAATAAAAGTCTATCAGTATAGAATCACCATTTATATCTCCTTATGAGATTTTGAAACCAGCAAATTTTGCTTGATCATCCATTATTGATGTCTAGGACATAGTGGCTTTGATCATAAACTTATTACCAGTATATTTCAAGATTTTTTATGCTGTTCTGATTGTTGTTGCTAGTTTTTATGAATTTGAAGCTGAAATATAAAGGAGTAGACAAATAGATAAGCCTGCATTTGTGAGCTCTACTATGTATAAAAAGCTAGTTGTTGATGTCAACAAAAATGATTCCATAAAGCCACATTTACACTTCAAATATATTTTGATATTTGATTGAATTGGTATCAGAGTAGTTGACCATGTGGAGACTGGTATTCTAAAAGTAGGCATGCTGATGACCTTATCTAACTAATGTTACAAAATGCAGTGGGAGAATAAGCACACATACTTTGTACCAAGTACTATGTTAAACACTTTATAAATATTATTTTAATTGATAAGTTTTTCAAACTTAAATAAAATTTCTTGATATTCATCATGGATTTTTGAGTGAGGTTCTACCCAGAGATAATTTGGGTTTCAATGTCAAGATTTGTCTTTCAAAAATGATCACCATGTTAATGTTTCTGGTGATAGCAATAATAGCCCAACAAGCTAAGGCAGGATCTTCACTGAATAGTTCATTATACTGAGCCACTCAGCCAAATGAATGCTGGCTATATATCTATTCTGTATAGACATACTACTAATTTGACTTGCAAGTTTCTTGAACTGAAGAAGAGGACTGATTGTGTTATTAATGAAATGTTTTAGAACTGATTTGGGCAAATTGATTTTAAATATTTTTATTGATGAAATATTTTAGAATTGATTTGGGCAAATTGATTTTAAATGTTTTTATTGATGAAATATTTAAAAGTGATTTGGAGCACTGATTGTTTTTCTGGTAAGAATTTGAAAGATGATTCTAAATTTTGAATATTTGGAAATACTGCCATTGTTGATACTGTTCCAGGTAAGCCCATGTGTCAAGATTTATCTCATTTTCCACAGAAATATTTTATTTTTTTAATAATAGATTTTTAATTTTCAAAATACAAAGAGTGTTTTCAGCATTCACCCTTCAAAAGTCTTGTATTTTAAAATTTTCTCCATTCCCTTCACTCACTTTCCTCCCATAGACACCAAGCAATCCAACATAAGTTAAATATGTGCAATTTTTCTAAACACTTATCATGCTGCAGAAGAAAAATCAGATCAAAAAGGAAAAAAAAATAGAAAGAAAAAAAGCAAGCAGCAACAACAAAAAGGTGAAAAGACTATGCTTTTATGCAAATTCAGTCTCCATAGTTCTCATTTTGCTTTTGGATGGCTTTTTACTTCACAAGTCAATAGGAATAGGTCAGAATCACTGCAATATTGAAAAGAATGAACTCCATGAGAGTTGATCATCACTCTATTGTTGATGTGTACAATGTTATTTTGGAACTACTCACTTTACTTAGCATCAGTTCATGTAAGTCTCTCCAGGCCTTTCTGAAATCATTCCGCTGATTGTTTCTTATAGACAATGATATTCCATTACATTCATATACCATAACTTATTCAGTCATTCCCCAACTGATGGGCATCCACTCAGTTTTCAGTTCCTTACTACTACAAAAGGGCTAATACACAAATTTGTGCATGTATGAATCTTTTCCCTTTTTTATGATTTCATTAGAATATAGACCCAGGAGATCCATTGCTAGGTCAAAGGATATGCACCATTTGATAACCCTTTGAGCATAGTTCCAAATTGCTCTCCAGAATGGTTGGACAATTCAAATCATTTTTGCTCATTGCTCATTGCTCATATTTATAATATAAGATATACATATGCAGTTGAACTTAACAAATCTGCTACAAAGATTCTGCAAAAATTTCCCAAGAAGTTCAAAAGTAAATGAATGTTTTGTACCTTATGTCCCTTCTTTGTCTTAATACTTTGTCCAGTATTAAAAGAATAGCTTCCCAGAAGATGTGGCAAAATTAAAATACTAATGTATTGTTAATGGAGTTATGAACTGATCCAACCATTTTGTAGAGCATATTCCAACTACACCCACAGGGTTATAAAACCATATATACCCTTTGACTCACTACTAGGACTGTAATTTAAATATATAAACACTCAATAATATGTATAAAATATTTATAGTAGCTTTTTGAATGGTGGCAAAACATTGGAAATTGAGGAGATATACATCAATTTGTGAATGGATGAACAACAGTTGTACATGATTTTGATGGGATACTTTTGTGCTATAAAAAATGATGAAACTATACTCTCAGAAAAACCTGTATTTATATGAACTGATGAAGAGTGAAATGAGCACAATCAGACATTATACACAATTGTACACAATAATAGCAATATTGTATGATGATCTATTGCATAATTTATTTATTCTCAGGTATGCAGTGATCCAAGGATATTCTGAGGGACTATGGTGAAAGCTATTGTCTATCTCCAGAGAAAGAAATGGTGTAGCCAAAATGCAAATTAAAGATAATATTTTCTTTAATTGCTTTATTTTGAGGTTTGTTTGTTTCTCCTCCTCCTTTCTCCTCCTCCTCCTCCTTGTTCTCTTTCTTCTTCTTTCTTTTTTTTTCTTCTTCATCTCCTTTGACAACATAGAAATGTGTTTTACAGTACTAAACATGTACAACCTATATCTAGTTGCTTGCTTTCTCAATGGGAGAGAGGGAAATTTTGAACTCAGAATTTTGAAGAAAGAGAATGTTCATTTTTTGCATGTAATTGGGAGAATATTAAATATTTTAAAAATGAACTATTTTTTCAGCTGACCACTTGACTTTAATAATAAAAATTCTACTTAATGGTTTCAATTCATTATAAAACCTTAGAGGGGGAAAATACTTTTTTTGTGTAGCATACATTTCATGGCACTTTTAAGGTATTAATTTTTTAATCAGAAATTTTAAATAAAAGAAAAAAGCTTATCAAAAATCATTCATAGAATTTTGAGACTCCTGAAACATATTTTGATATGAAAACAGAATTTTTTTAATTAAAAAGTTTTTTTTTTAAGTTTAAAAGAGTTTGAAAAGGAAGAGGAGGCAGAAAACGAGAAGGAAAAGGAGGAGGAGAGGAAGAAGTAAAAGGAGGAGGAGGAAGAGGAGAAATAGAGGAGGAGAAGGGAGAAAATAAAAATAAGGAGGAGGAGGAAAGGAACGAAGGAGGAGAAGGAGAAAAGGAAAGAAGGAAAGAGGAGAGAAAGGAAGGAAGGAATGTTGTCCCCTTGGCCAAAATGTTTCCTTTGAGAAACATCTAAGTACAGTGGGATATATGCTATTTATTCCAGAATTTCAAGATCAAAAAGGAAGTTTAGTGATAAAAAAAAATTTAATAAAACGCTAACCCATACTTTCAGATGCAATTTTTTTACCCTTCTCTTTTATGCCACTGATAAAAACATCAGATAACATAAACTTGAAGACTTCATATAAGCAAGAATTGTTCTGAAAAACTATTTTTTGACAAATCCATTTTCTTATATCAACCTTGCATCTACCTCTCTCTGACTTTCAGTCATTTTTTTTTTGTTTCAGAACTCAGGAAAAATAAAAATTTAACCCCTCTCTCTTATACTCTCTAAAACTTAAACAAAGCAAAGCTGAATAAGTTTTTTTTTTAATACACATCTATGGTCAATCCACAGATTTCCCTGTGCCATATTGTCAATTTTCTTCACCACCAGGGTTGTTCTCTACTGGATTCTTTCAAGACTGTTATTATAGAACTGAATACTAAATGCAGGTCAACATAAATTAGTTTTGGGTACAACCATGTGATCTTACTGATCTTCATAGAATCTCTGTCTATGTCTCTCTGTCTCTGTTTCTCTGTATGTCTCTGTGTCTCTGTGTCTGTGTGCCTCTCTGTCTCTGCCTCTCTCTTTCTCTGTCTCTATCTTTCTATATCTCTGTCTTTCTGTCTGTCTGTCTGTCCGTCTCTCTCTCTCTCTCTCTCTCTCTCTCTCTCTCTCTCTCTCTCTCTCTC
>JAJPUD010016092.1:15910-32289 GCA_023553655.1 Myrmecobius fasciatus | reverse complement strand
GTTCACTCTCAGTTCCCACAGGCCTCTCGAAGCCTAAATTTTGAAGAAATGGTTTACTCCTTCCTGAACTTCCCCTCTTAATACCTGTCTACTCACAGACACTACAATTAATCTGCATTTTAGTTCCACATTGGATTCTAGTCATTTGAATTTTGCCTAAATCACAAAGAGGTCAGGGATAACAGACAAAGGTAGAAATAAGTTTATGTAGAGAGTCCAACCTCTGATTAAATGTGAGGCAATTTCCCAACCGAAAATGTTTCATCTAAAAGAAATTCCTTAATGCTGCAGAAGAGGGAAATATGTAGACTGAGGCAGAGCATTACATTAGCTCTAGTCTCACTTCCAAATTGAGCTCATGGTTGTATGGTAGCATTATACTTACTTAACCTTTCACAGAATGCCAGGGCTGGCAATATCCTTAGATCCTTGAATGTGAGATCTGACAGGTCCCAGAGATGAGAGAATATGGATTTCACAGCAAGGAGTGATCCTGGAACAGAGAATATACAAAATGAAGAGGGCCCTGTTAGCACCAGATGCAGCCTGATAATCAGCCTGAAATGCCCTCAACTCAGGATTCCAGGTATCCTTGGCAACAACCTGTGACCATAGAAACCAGTGAGTGGAACCAGCTGCTGCTTCCATGAAGAACACTGAAATTTGCCTAAGTATTATATTTCTCCAGGGGGGTTGGCTGACTTATGATACAGTGGAATTCCAAACCTGTTTATACTTTAACATTTGCATTCATTTATATGACTGAACTCAACAATAATGTGCAGGGATTGAGACTTCTGCCACTAGCAGAAGTCAGTCATGCAGTGGTAGGAAGTAACCTCTGCCTGAGTTTTATATATGTTCATTTTTGCTACCTGGCAAGGGAAGAATTCCCCTTTGCCTTTTTAATGCAGGTATTACTAAAGCTCCAGATCTTACTGAGGATTCTACCAGAGATCAGTTGGTGGGAAGAAGATTTTGGTTTTAGTTAACTCTGAAAACTTAAATGTGTCTGGCAACAATAGCAACAGAAGATGTCAGTTCTGGTTCCTTAACTGGGAAGATCTCTGGTATCAAGTTTTTGAATACCCTCCAAGCAGTGATATTCATTGTTCTGAGGACCCTCTCAGCTCTGTCTCTCTCTGTATATTGGGGACCCTTCCAGTGGGGCCACTCTCTCTATATATATACACAGGTTTTCCTGGTGCAGTGACACTGTGAATTGAAAGGTCCCTTTCAGCTCTGACATTCTATGATATCTGAGTGTAACATCACATTGTGTAGGATAAAAATGTGAGTCCCGACGCAAAATTATTACTCAGAGATCTCTCACAGTGAAGATAAGAAGTTTGTTTGAATCTCGAGACACTCTGGACGGTCCTTCTCCTCCGGGACATGCCAAGGAGAAGAAGGAGGCCCAATTCTCTCAAATGAGCACATGATTTATAAAGAGGGAGGCCCAGCTTCCAGGACCTGCCAGTCTCCAGAACAAGGCAATTCCTGCCCACTCAAGACACACAGATATCAATTAGACCTTTTGCAATTAGGTTCCCAGTCAGTCTGGTCTGTCTTTGATATTCTAAATAGCCACAACTAATCTCTTCCTTCAGTAGCAAATTCCCAATGAAAAACCCCACCAATCTCTCACAATCCTTATTGTGAGAAGTCCTCAGTTTCCCATCTCACTCAACATTATAACCATGAGCTCATTATGAAAGTGATAATATAAAGCCCTGCCTCAGGATACACGGTTCCCTCTTCTGCAGCTTTGAAGGATTTATTTTAGAAGAAATACTTTGGGTTAGGACATTGCCTAGCATTTAGGCGGGGGTTGGGCTCTCTACAAGAACTGCCATTTCGGTCTCTCTCTAGATTGCCTCTGGCCTCTTTGTGCTTGAGACAGAAATTACTAGAGTTCTTTATGTAACTAAAAAGCAGATGACTACAGAGTCTATGGCTAGACAGGTATTAATTAGGCAAAGTAGACAGGTATTCATTAGGCAAAGTAGACAGGTATTAATTAGGCAAAGTGGGGAAGAAGCAAACCGCTTCTTGAAATGTTAGGTCTCAGGTAGGTGGGTACACTGCTGCCACCAGCCTAGGTCCTCTCAGATGCTCAGAGTCTATTTCTCACCTTCTCCTTCTCTGGTAAGCTCATTCCTAACATCTCTTTCTCCTGTTCCTGGTTGTTACAGAAGAAAAATGGACAATTGTCCCTCAACCTTCACATTTCTGTGATTTAGTGGCTTAAAGAAAAGAACTGTTTTAACGTGCACTTCTCTCTTTAGGGCAGACTTGGTGCATTTGTCACACTGATAGCTTGGATTTCTTTCTTTGAAAACTTCTTGTTGATATCTTTTGACCTAATTGAGAATGACTCTTAACCTTGGAAACTGAAATCAGTTCCTTCTAAATGGTGGATATGTGCCATTCCTCAGAGATCTTCACAACAAAGATGTTTTTTTATTCCCCTCCGTTAAGTGTGTACCTTCTGGTTTTACTGTATTTGATCTGTTTGCTCCAAAACACTTCAACATTATAGAAATAGAATTAATCCATTTATTTTCTGTGATTTTTCTCTGTTCCTTCTTTGTCACAACCTGTTCCCTTGTATACAAAAAAGAATAATTTTTTCTTGATCCTCTAATTTCCTCTTGATTCCCTTTTTGCATCTAATTTATGTAACCATTTGTACTGTAATTTGATATTTGGTGTGGGATGTTGACGTTCTATCAAATTTCTGCCAAACTGCTTTCTCCTTATTCTATGTTTTTATCAATTTGTATGTATATTCACAAATGGAAGATGTGTTTGGGGCTTTTAAGTCATCAATAACTCACCCTCCCCCCAATTGTTCTCTGGAAAATAGGAAAAAGAAATCTCAACAACATCACAAAAACACAAGTGGAACAAGAATTTTTGAAGCTGGAATTTCCATAGCAACCTCCCTATTAATTCTTTTTATTGGAGTTTACAAGAATAGTATCTGGGAGGGGGGAAATCACCCCTATATAAATCCCTAATATTATCAATCACACAGAAAATGGTAACCATCCTCTATATGCTAGTTTCTATGCTTATTGCTGAAGAAGCCAAAAGAGGCAAAAGAGAGGAGCCTTCAGTTTACTGAGGAAAAAAAAATAATGGGCTGGAGAATTCCTAGACAGGATGGACAGGCAAGGGACTAAAATTCATGCCATCTGAGGAGGAAGAAAATTTGGTTTCTCAGTTATTCTTTCAATAAATATTCATAAAGGGCCCACTACGTGCCACACTCTTCAGAAGAAAAAAAGCAGCCAAAGACAATTCTTTTTCTCAAAAACCTTGCTGTCTATTAAGGAAGGCAATATACAAACAGTTGGAGTAAAAATAAACCATATTCAGAATAAATTGGAAATGTACAAGAGAACAAGGGCCTTAGAAGTAGGCAGAGATGAGGAGAGACAGCATTGCAGACAGATGGGGCAGCTTGTGAAAATGGCTAGAGTTGGGAGATGTAGTGGAGGGGAAGGTGTCAGCGGATTCTATACTCAGTCCTTGAGGTAAAAGGGAGATACTAGGATAACTTGGGGTGGTGGGTGTTACAAGGTGTTAAGAAGATCACTCTGGCAACAGGATGGAAGACAGGCTATAGTGGGCAGAGTACTGTGGTAGGAAGAGCACCTAGCAGCTGCTGGAGTAGTCCAGGCGGGAAGAGATGAAGGATGTCTTCTCCAGAATCACCTTCTGGTATATGGAGAGAGGGCTCTTGTCAAATGGATTAGGCAGAGGTCAGGGATCAGAACAATGAGGGGATCTTGCAAAAAGAGGGTAAAATTTGATGCAAAAATACCCAACCCTGGCTGATTAAGGATATCCCAGAGTAAAGTAAAGACTGTACTGCCTCCAGTCCCTCTCCAGGTTGCTTTACTTTTTCAGCTAGCCTTTCCTGCCTGTCCTGTGAATAGCCCCTGGTTGGCAGTTTATCAGAGCTGTTGGCCCCCTCTCTAAGGAACATACTTTCCCCAGTGATGGCTGTGGAAGATGAGCTGAAAGCAGGCTAGCTGGGCTAGAGATGGCTGTCATTACAGAACTTTGGTGTGTTTTTGTGTGTATTGGGACAGCTGGTCACAGTTGTTGCTGACAGTGATAAGGAAGGTGGGCTCTGGCTATCCAGTGATTTGCTCCCTTCCAAGATGCCTGTGCCAGCTGGGCTAAAAGCAGGGCCGGTGGCTTAAGGGGGCCTGTTCTTGCCAAAGCTCTGGGCTTCAGGAAAGGGGTTTGTCTCTATCTGGATCTGGGGCAAGATGCTTGACAAGTTGATGGTGATGTATTGATTTGCATTATACATGTTGTGTGCATCTCTACTCCCTCCCTTTTCACTGTTCCACAACTGCCTTTGAATGGCAATAGCCACCACTCTGAAACAGTTAACACTGTAAAGCAAGCAAACCATGTCCTGCAGGACTATTCTCAGGCACTATATTTATTATCTGCAAAAATAGTCCGGGAAAGGGTTGCTATAGAAACTCCATCTATTCTGGTTCTCATCCCACTTGCATTTTCTTGATGTTTTTGACATAGCCTTTCCATTTTTTCTAGAGATAAACTGGTGGAGGTTATTGATTATTTAAGAGCCCAAAATGCACTGTCAATTTCAGGCAGATGTGTCTACCAGCCATGAATGAATGAATTTATGAAAAAGCATGTGTTGAGTATTTAACTATGTGCTCAGAATTGTACTAAGTGATGAGGTCCTGGATGGCGTGGATAGGTTGTCAGAAAAAGTCTGAGGGTGAAGAAAAGTATGATGTGTCAGTTATTTAGTCAATAAGCATTTATAAAGTGCCTACAAAGTGCCAGGCAATTGGAAAGAAAAAGAAGAGCTAAGAAAAATCCTTTTTCGTGAAGATCTCTTATCTACTAGGGGAAGCAAGATATAAAAAGCTGATGTACAAAGAAATTATAGGATGAAAATGAGGGCATAAGGTAGACGATAGAGAATTAAGAAGAGGGAAGAAAGCAAATAGAAGTGAAGATTGTACATGATCTTCTGAAGCAGTTTCATCCCAAAAGAGAGGTAGCATATGGCAGGATGGTCATAAGGGATCAATGAATGTAGGCCCACATGTTTTTAAGGGTGGGGAAGAGATAAACATGTTTATAAACAGGGGGAAGCAGCCAATACACAGGGAGATATTGAAGTGAGAGAACGGGATAAAAGAGGTAGCAATCTACTGGAGGAAATGGGCTTGAAGGGTAAAGATGCATTCGCCTCAATAAGAAGGAAGCTCATCTCTATATGTCAAATGGGTTGGAGGAGGAGACATGATATGTCTGAATGATAGGAGAGGAAGTGAAGGGAACAAGAGAGAGCTCTCAGGGAATGGCCTTCATATTTTCAGTAAAATATGTGGCAAGGTTCTCAGCTGAGAATTAGGAGAGGTGGTGTGAGAAGGAGCCATGGGAGTTTTGAGGAGGGATGAGAATTTTCTGAAGAGCCATTGTGGTGAGTGTAAGAGTGAGTTAATTAGGAAAGTATAAAAAGATTGTCTTGGGATTGTAGGAGTAGCTTTATCAACTTTTGGGTAAATTAATTCCTGTTTTAGTAGGAAAGAAAGAAGCATGGATCAAACCCATGTAATGAAACACTGGTAGACATTAGTTTTCTCCCAAGACTTGAAATTAAAATTTTAAAATGCTGTGATCAATTTGGCAGCAGTGCTTTACCAATCCATTATCAACCATTTTCAGATTAGGAAATGGAAATGAAATAGCGTTTGGGCCATGCCTTTTGTTATTCTCTTAACATAGCACAGTAGCTATCGGAAGAAGGCCATTTTCAGGTAAGTGAGTTCCCTTTTGTAGAGAATTTGTCCTTTTTCTGCAACGATGATACATGATACCGTGTTTTCTGTGGGGATGACAAATGATCAGTGTATCTCTGGGGGCATCTGATCATTGTTTTGTAATTTTTCAGTTGTGTCCTACTTTTTGTAATCCCATTTAGGGTTTTCCTGGCAAAGATATAATAGTGATTTGCCATGTACTTCTCCAACTTATTTTATAGATGAGGAACTAAGATAGAAAATGTTAAATGATTTTCCATGGATTTATACAACTAATAAGTGTCTGAGGCCAGATTTGAACCCCTGAATATGAGCCCTCCTCCTTCCAGGTCCAGCGTTCTCTCCATTGAACCACCCAGTGGCCTGTGGCTGTGCTGCCTTGCCTCCAGAAGGTCCCTCTGATGCATAGGGGAGTGTTACTGGAGTAGGTGGCTTACAGAGAGCATGCCTGGTGGAGTTGTCCAGGGTCTTTAGGGCTGAAGTGATATTTATTTATCTCTGATAATATCTCATTTAAGCATAGGTGTTGTGTAAGTCCTTGCAAACTCATTTCAGCACATGATAAAAAAAAGGACTTCTCACATTACAGGGAGAATAGGAAGTGACAAGAATGACTGACTATTAATCCGTTGTTGAATATTCATGAAAAGAAATCGGATTCTTTTGGGAAATGACTTTTAAAATTAAAAATAATAATAATAATAAATTTACCTCTTATCCTTCCAGTCTTCTATAGATGAGAGTACTCTAGTGACACGGCAGGTTGAGATAGGAGATTAATATGGGGTACAATCTCATGGACACAAGACGGAATTCTGAGACAGGAAAATCAGGGTTTAGATCCCACCTTACTAGCTGTGGACACTCCTTGGGTATCTGACCTCACACATTTCCTATCACCACTTGAGCCTTCAGTTTTTTCCTCTGTAAAAGAAGTTTCAACTAATTGACTTTGAAGGTTGCTTCCAGATCTCTGAGCCTAAATGAGATGTAAGGCCAGTCCCTTTTCCTCCCTGGGCTTCCTTTCTTCTGTAGCATAAGGGAATGGGACAAGGTGGATTCTGATGGTGCTTTGAGCTGGAGATTTAATTTCATGATCCTCTGGACCCATTTGGTGGTTTAAGGTAAAGACAGGATGAAGAGGGATTTGGAGCAGCAGATAGAGCACACATACAAGATATTTGAAGGAAGGGTTTGGCACAGAGTGGAGGCTATGGTCCAGTGGCTAGAACAGTAGGACATGGAGTTGGAGAAGCCAGATTGGATTTCCAGCTCTACTGCTGATACAAAGATCTATCTGAAGTCTCCCTCACTGTCTGATTTTTTTGGTACTCAAGGGATAATGTTTCTTTGGGCTTTGGGCTTTCCTGATTTGACACTGGTAAAGTTTTGGTCAAAACACCCTAGGTATTTCGCAAATATCCTTCCTAAATGAGACCAGCCCTTTTCTTGTACATTTTTCTTCCACATTTTGTCCTTGTGAGTGGCTGCATTTCGACTTTGCCTGGAGCACAGCCCCTGGGATTGGTTGGTGTCCATTCCTCTGATTTCACCTGCTGGGGAACTTCTGACATGGCTGCATGTTAGCAGAACATAGCCATTGGTCTCCCCAGCTTCTTCGGGAAAGGGTGATCTGGGAGACAGTATTTGTACTGACTGTAGACCCTCCACCATCTTTTTCCTGTATTAATTGAGGGTACTAAGCCACCTCAGGTCTCCATGTTCCAGGCAAGTTTCTCAGAGCCTCTATTGTAAAGTATTTGCAAGCATAAAGTCAAGAGGGTAAACTGTCATGCCTCGTCTTGGCAATCTCTTCCATTGGCAAGGATCCCCAGTGCTGCTACAAGGGTTCAGATAACAATGGAGATACTTGTGTATATACTCCCATGTTTACTCTGTGTCCTCTGGCCTTTGGATATCCATAGGTACTTAGCCACTTACTGAAGAATGTTTATTGATGCCTTTTGAGGAAACCAACTGAACCCCTTTCGAAGGAGGTGATATCCCCAGGAAAACCCTGATGGGGCAACAGAATCAGGAGGCAGCTCCTGGGTAAAATCTCTCAGCAAGTTCTTTTATTTTGCTGAGAATCCCTTCTCTGTTTTCCCAAAAGAAGCCTTCCTGGGGGAAACAAGAGTGTCAGGTGTCTCCAGGGCATTCTCAGAGAGTTTGATGATTGGGAAGACCACCTTGGCTGGTACTCTTTCCAGCTTTTGTTTTCTATTGCCATAAGGACAGTAGCCCAAATACCACCACAGGTACAGCTCTGCCTGAAACTCTCAAGAGTCATACATATGTTTTGCAAATAAAAAGTATTGATAAATAAAAAAAGAAACAGAAACAGAAACTCTCAAGAGTCATCTGTCCTTACTTCAGCCTTCTCCTTCCCCTCTGTGTCCTCCCTTCCTAGTTTCTGTAAAGGGACCGTTCCTCAAACACCACAAGGTGACTTTAGCTGTGGCCCCTCACCTTCAACCCCAGTAGCCGGGCCTGAGGGATGTAGTACCATGGTGAGCGCTGGGCTCACTGCTAGGTGGAAGATGAACTATGGCCCCCTCCCCAAGCCAGGTTGAATGATGGGGGCCAAGAGAAATCATTAGGGGGGCGCTCCCAGTGCTCTGGACCTGATATCAACAAGCCCCCTCCCCTCCCTCTTCCCTTCCCACTCTGCTCTGGAAGGAGATTAGCCCCCGCTCCACAATGACATCACAGTGACTGCCCCTCCCACCTCTGTTAAATTTAAGTCTCTTTCTCAATGTGAGGATGTTCCAGTATGAGAGCCCTTGAAAGTGTGCTTGCTTTTTGTGCCCCTTTCCTGACTGCCCAATCCAGAGAGTCCTGCTAATGCCTAAGAGGCTGATAGAAGTAAGTGTCCCCTCCCTTGCTTGTCCAACTGACTTGGACAGTTTTGCCACAGGGCTTCCCAGATAGCCCCTACATATTTGGTTGCTTAAATTAAATTGGACTGCTTAAAAGCAGTCTCATCCCATATGTGGATGATATTTGGATCTGCAGTCCCACCCCAGAGGATTCCCTAAATGCAACCATAAAAACCCTAACTTTTCTAGCCTCAAGAGGCTGCAGGGTCTCCTTACCCAGAGCCCACACTGTCTGTCCATCAGTGAAATATCTGGGCCACAATCTTACCTTCACTTCTCACTCCCTAACCAAGGAGAGCAAGCTGACCATTTTATGCCTATCAGACCCTTCTTCAGACAAAGAGCTATGCACTTGTTTGGACATGGCTGGTTTCTGCAGAATTTGGATACCTAACTTTGGGATTATGGCCAAGCCCCTGTACCATTCCATTCAAAGACCACCCTTCCCAAAAGTCACAATTTACATCATTTGCATCTCCAAAACCTAGCTCTATGATGTAGTTAGGCTTGTTGATTGCTTATTTAGGAATTAATCTAGAGTTATTGAATGAATAAATTAATGAGTTGTGGATCTAAATAAAAGTAATTATTAAATATTATCTTTATATTTATTTATAATATTAATCAGCTATCTCTATATTATATTATTTGTTGTAGCTAATTCATGTATTATCTCATAGTTTAATTTGATATGTGGTGTGAGGTGTTGGTCTTCTATCAAAATTCTGCCCAACTGCTTTGGACTTAGGCCATCTGTTTTTTACCAACTAAAGTCAGTTCTCGCTTTCTGTAAGTGGAAAGTTGGGCAAACATCTTGGTACAGCAATTTTGAAGGAATGTGAATTTGTCCCCAGATCTGACTTCAAGGGAGAGGTGGAGACAGGAAGTAAGTCATGAATCTGAGAAGGGATGGGGCCAAGAGATGATTGTATTATAATTATACTTATAATTGTATTGAGAAAGCTAATAGTTTATTTCCACTGGAGATCATCCTTGCTGATGATAGTTATAAATACTATATATCACTTTAATGTAAACTCCATTTATTCATAAGCTCTTTAATATTTTTTAAAGGAAATGGTCCTTTATTTTGGAAAGGTCTTGCTCTAACTTCTGTAAAGATAATCACATGACTTCTGTGGGTTTTTCTTTCTTGGGAGTCTGCTGTTCCATTCCATTTGTCTGATTATGCCCCGTTTTTAACGCATTATCCATCCTTGCTTTTATATCTTTCCATTCTCTTGTGGTCACCTCATGTTCATTTTTAACTAGCTTAACAGTGCAGACCCTTGATAGCTCCTTTCTGTCATAACTTTTCACATATCTTTTTAGAACTATTGCGCAATCATCTATATTTACTTTTACCTACTCAAATTCAAATCTTCCACCTCTTTGTTGCTACTAATTTTACTTATTGATTGATTTACCTCTGTTATTCCTATACCTAATTAGTCTCTAACATAAAATATAAACCCATTATTTTGACTTTTAATGCTCTGTAACATTTTTCATTCTAACTATACTTGCTTTCCTTCCCCAGCTGGCCTTCTATTTCTCACACTAATGGTCCATCTCTTTCTGTTCCTTCATCCTGATTATTGTTCCAAACATTTCTTTCCACCTTATTTTACTTTTTTGTCATTTTAGTGGTGTTTCCTTTTCCAGCTCAGTTTTACAGAAGAGGAAAATGAGGCTGAAATGAATTAAGAAAAATGTATGATGAGATGTCTTACAGTTCCAAAATTTGTTGTTTTCTGAAATTTATGAAACTTATCCATCATTTTGCGTAAGTATGCAAGAACAGAATGAAGTGAGTATACATATCTTTGATAATTAACAGAATATGGATAAATTGCTTGGGTTACTCACACCCTCCTGTCTTCCTGTAGTTTTTACTTTTCATTTAAGTTTTTAGTTGATGCTTTAGAGTTCTCTGAGTAAACAATCATATCATCTACTGTAATCCCAGGGAAACTGAAGCAAGACAGCGATTAAGTTTTTTAATACATTAATAGTGGAGAATTTGGACTAGCCAAAGCCAGCCAGCTGAGTGGGACTCTTCTCTCAAAGCATCCAGCTTTGAGGTATTCATTCTGAGATTTATAGGGCTCCAGCTATTAGGGAACCAAAGGCAAGGTAGGGCAGACCCTGGGAGAGTGGAGAGCCATAATTTCAGGAAACGATCATAATTCACTTCTGACAGGATGGGGGTCAGGAGACGGCGAATCTAGGGCAAGAGATACCCAGGCATTTGAGGTAAAGCATCTGGAGTTTGGTGATTCTTTGGAAAGCGAGAGTGGCCAGAGCTTTGAGGCTCCACTATGGCATGTCTCTCTGCTGATATTTTTTCCGTTTCTTTTCTATGGAGTTATTGCTATAGCTCACATTTGTAGTACAATATTCCATTGTAATTGTGATCACCAAATACCTATTTATAATAGGTACCTAATCGGAGTTGTGGAGACCTTTAAATAGCTTCCCATCAGTAGTAGGAGGAAAATATAACTTTTTGGTAAAGAGAATGATAGAAAATGACTGGCCATGCATAGCAAAAGATAATTTTGCAGCTGTGAAGAAGAGAGAAAGATGAAGGAAATATAAAGGTACTGCCATGGTCAGCTGTATTTGTGATGAAGAAGAGAAGATATGGAAATAAATTTAGCTATTATTTGAATATTTGGAGTAAAGGTTCACTGGTGATTTTTAAAATCAAATTTATTTTATTATTATAATATTCTAATTTTCCAAATAAATTCAGTGATCCTTTTCAACATTCACTTTTGTAAGTTCCAAATTTTTCTCGCCTCCCTCCCTCCACTCTCTCCTCCCTAAATAAGAAGTAACCTGATAGGGGTTAAATACGTGCAAAACCATATTCATCAGTGAGGCTTTTGACCAAAGTTTTAAAATGTCACAGTAGCAAAATAATGGCAAAAAAAAGGAGAGAGGATGAAAAAGAAGAAGGGGCGAAATAGGGCGAAAGGGAGAAAGGCAGGAAAAGGAGAGGAGACAAGGAGAGAAGCGGAAGAGAAAATTATGAGGGAATCAAAAAAAAAAGGAGAGCTACTGAGAAAGGGAGTGGGGCAGAGTGAAGAGGAAGCAGGACCTGGTTTCTATAGTAACGCCCACTCCTGGACTTGTGAAGTGGGTTCTAGAATCTCTTAGTTCTAGACACCTTAGTTTCCGGTCTCCATGATTGGCTTACTCACTGTCCAGTCACCTTTTCCCATTCCGGTTGCTAGGTGGCCTAGTTCCATCTTGTAAAAAGTGAGATGGTGTCTCCTTAGCTGCCGCTCCTGGGGTAAATATTTCTCTTGTTAAGGACTTGTTTCTTACTTTTACTTTTCACTTATAGTCGTTTCCTTTCATTAATTAGTAAACATAAGGCCTTTTTATGTTTTCTTGAAGAGTTTTTCTTTTATTTTCAGTGTGTTATTTTATGTCATTTTCTGCTTAGATTCCGCCTCATTTAGTTTTTTTTTTTCCTTTTCCTCAACCATTTTAGAGTTTTTTCAATAAGTATATTTCTCAGATTTGAAAATGTCACTTTATTTGATTCCCCGTAGGCAGTATTTGTTTCATTTTTTTCAGTTTGTGTAGTACTGGAATTATTTGCTCTTCAACTGTTTGAGTATGGTTGTAAAACTTCCTATTATTGTTTTTTTTATTTTCTTTTGGTGAAGTTGTTGATAACGTGAAATGATTTATTTTGATCTTACTTATTTTTGCTAGATAAACTCTGTGGAAAACATAGTGATCTTTTTCAATGGAAAATCCCAGTGGTGAAGTAAGTATGATTTCTCTAAGTGTAAATAAATTAAATAAATTTGAATCGTTAAAAACAATTCTATCATTTCTGATTCTGTGGTAAAATATCTTATGAATCTAAATTAATGACCCAGGCAAGGAAAAGTGGATTTTCATCACAGGTTGGGTGTTTTTCATTCTCAGTTCTTTGGCCACAGAGAAAAAAATGACCTTTTGTGATATGTAACCCACTGAGATTCTGTATGACTCATGCCTAATTACTACTAAGGCAATATACTATGTGTAATGAAAATTCATGTTACTTGATCATGTTCTGTGTATATTAAAATGTTTATTGACTTAAGGTCCCTATTAAATTTATAATTTAATAAAGTATAAACATATCCTTTCTTAATTATACCCTGCTTGAGGGTGATTGGAGAAATGAAAGGGGCAAAAAGAATAAAGTTAAAAAGGCTCACAGCAGAGAACAAAAGAACAGTTTACAAGGATGTGAAGCAAAGATGGACACTTATGAGTATAATTTCTTCTATTAATATGTGTGTGTATACATTTTCTTAACCTTAAACTTAAACTGGTAATTTTTTGTATAGATTTTGAATGCTCCCTGATGTTCTGCTGGAAAAATGACACTGTTCTCTTTTGTTTAATTTTGTTTGTATTTCTTTTTTCTTATTCGATTTCTTAAAATAATTTTTTTAAAAAATTAATGAAAAATAAAGAGCATTCATTATTAACTGAATGGAAAAATTGGTGACTCAGGAATATGATGGTGTCTTTGATAGTCATAAAGAATAAATTATTGTAAACAATATCATTCTAAATATGTGAGAATATATACAAAATAAAAGTTTTTAACAAAACGTTTCAAATAAGATATAGGTTAAAGCAAAATGCTTGTTTTTAATGCTATGATTCAGCAATTCCAGAAATGCTAAGTATATTAGCCAAATTAGTAAGTTTAAGATAAATATATGCATGGACAAAGAAGAAACTTCTTTAGATGATAGGATACAGAATAATATTAAAAATATTAAAAATTAATAGTTAATTTCATCATAAGGAAACACAGAACAATAGAAAAGAGAGAAAAGGGGATAAAGATTTGAAAAGTCCTTTGATTCAAGAAATATTAGATGAAATAGTTAGGGTCTTTGCACTTATTATGTTAATAGATTTGCTTCCCCTGTACCAAAGTCTAGTTGAAATAGGGAAGAGACTGGGAAATGGACAAAAGAAAAGAAGAAATAATGGGAACAGTTCAGGCACTCAGGAAAAACTTGTTTCCTGAGAATTGATTCTAGAATGTGACCAAAGTGCAAACTCACTTTGTGCCTCCACCTGCCTTTCAGACTTCTAGAACTGCATGGGAAGGAGACATCTGAAACCTAGTGTGTGCAAGGTTGTTTTTCTTTTCTTTCATGTTTCTGATAAGGATACCACCATCTTCCTAGTCTCTCAGGCTTACAATGTAGGAGTCATTCTGAATTACTCAGTGTCTCTTCCCCTCCATATCCAAGTTGTTGTCTAGGTGTATTGATTTTACCTTCTTAACTCCTTTCACACAGTACCTTTCTCTGCCCTTGTACAAGCCCTCATTCCAATTTCACCCCTAGATTACAGCACTACCCTGACTGAAGTTTTTACCTCCTCCACTCTGGTCACCTTTCAATTTGGTCACAATTCAATCAGGTCACCATTTTACTAAAACATAGTTTCCATGATGTCATTCTCTACTCCTTTGTCCTCTATATCAATAAACTTCAGCAGCAAGACCAACTACAAAATGCTTGGGCTTTCAAACCCCATCACAACCTAGCCCTCCTCTATCTTTCATATTCTTCTTACCTTACCCTCCATAATACAGTAACACTGGCCTCCTGGCCATTCCCTGAACACGGCCTTTCCTTTATGTCCATTCTCTGATTATCCCCATCCCTACAATGCCCTCCTTACTCATTTCTAGCCACGGATTCTGTTCCTTTAAGTCTCAACTAAAATCCTGCCTGCTCAGGAACCTTCTCTAGCCCCTCATTATTCCCTTGTCCCCCTTTGTGAACTTTTCCCATTTCTCCACTATGTAGCTTATTTTAATCTGTTACTTGTTATCTTGCTATTAGCTTGTCTCCTTCTTGACTTTCTGCACCCTTGTAGCAGGACTAGGGCTACTTGCCAGAGGCAGAGATTGCCAAGAAAGGCATAGGACATTCAACCCTCTGGAGTTTATGCTTGCAAATACCTTGGTGTTTTTCTTTTTGCAGACATGGGGCAAATATTCCAGAGGTGCAACAGATGGAGGCCCTGTTGAAATGGAAACAACATCTGGAAAAGGGAATCTGGGCTGCTCAGCATTAGGGTAGGTCCGTGTCTAGGGGAAACCAGGGGAAGCAATATTATAGGCCTCAGTGTGGAAACCCTAAGACTGCCTGGGTATAGCAAAATCACACACATAGACCTCCAATCCCACTGGTCCTGCCATGCTTTTGATGACACAATTTCAAGTGCTTTCACCCCAGTTCAACAAGGAGAGCAGGAGAATGAGCTTTTCAAGGGGTATCTCATTTGATTTCATTCAGTAGATGAACACACTATCACCCTCCTAGTTAGAATCACCAGAAAATTGCAAGTTTTGCTCTTTTTTTCTTGTTCCAGTCTCAACTTCCTGTGTACACCATACAAATTCCTACAATAAAATCAGAATGACCTACCGCAATGTTAAATGGGGCAGGATGTGAATATGCTGAAATGGGATCACCTGATTTTTAAAGTGGGGTTATGGCACTATGTGATGTACTAGAAGGGACCCAGAATAAAATTCAGGAAGATTAGTCCATTTGTCATTCCTTTCATTTCAAAAGATCTACCTGAGATAGCTGTACCTGGAGAGAGGTCCTGATTGCCTTTCTCAGAAGCACAATGGAGGCTCTGTAGGAAGGAGATAGTTTCAGGAAGCTGGACAAGAACATTTGTGAGAATGAGAACCCCACAGCAGATCAGCACTTTGTAAAGGACAGCTCCCTGACTCTAACCTCTTGTGACCCAGCAGAAAATTGCCTGGAGGGAAACACTTGGTGGGTCCTTGAAACAAGAGGAAGATTTTTTCTATATCTTCAGCCCTGTGCAGGAATTGCCAGGGGAAGCAACTGCTTCAAGGGAGGATCAGTGGACCTACAATGAGGAAGTTCCTTTGGGCTGGAATATGAATGACTACCTTGATGGAATGGCCAAGGTGCTGTGCACAGAATTACTTAAGATGGTCGGGGATTGTCATAAGAAGCAGGTGTGTGTTTGGAAAAGAACAGAGCAAGAGAAGTAGGTGAGTAGGGTAGAGTAGGGACTGTGGAAACAGAGCAATATTATTGGAACTGTGATTTAGAAGAGAGGGTGGCTTGAAAGTGACACTGAAGAGAAAAATTATTAGGTGTACCATCACCCCTAAGGTACAACAAAGCCACCAAATACGATACAACAATTTCTCCTTCCAGTTATATTTTCTGCACTAAGTCTAAGCATAAAGCCAGTGAGACAGCTATGTCTGTGATATTTAATGAATACTGAAAAGTCCTCCTTCCCCTAAATATCAAAGAACTAAGCACCTAAAATTTCTTAAACACCCACTAAGTACCATACAATGTGCTTGGCACTAGGGATACCAACCAACCAACCAACCTATCCTTTCCTTTCATGGATATGTTTTATATCATTGAATACAAAATACACACAAATATGTAGGTGTGTACATATATATGTGCAAAAAATATGTGTAAATATTTATATATTCACATATTTATACATATTATATGTAATATGTGTTTCCCAGAGAGTGTGGATCTCTGTTTCTGGGGTCTTTGTGTGTGTATAATATATATTCATTTGAGATATATATATATATATATATATATAT
>JAJPUD010016092.1:0-15810 GCA_023553655.1 Myrmecobius fasciatus | reverse complement strand
TGTGTGTGTGTGTGTGTGTGTGTATACATATGTACTTATACACACACACATATACATACATACACCTATAAATTATATAGAAAATAAAAGCAAAGTAATTTTAGGGGAGGTGCACCATCAGCTGGAAAGGGAAAGAAAGTCCTTGCCTAGTGCATGGATGGTGTATTACATCCCTCTTTTCAGAAGCCAGGCCTCTTTGAATGCACAAGTGTCCCAGTGTCCTTTTTTGTTTGGTTATCCTACTTCTCATGCTGAGCTTGCAGTCCATAAATATCCTGAATGTTTTTGGCTAAAATACTACCACATAATTATGCTTCTCTCCAGCTTATTCTAGTAAAATTCACTGTTAAAACCGAAGTAGCAGACTATACATACACAGATGTGTGTATGAATGCATCTGTGCACCAGATATATGTATATATGTATGTACACACACACATATATACATGGACATCACATATATACATGTGAACATATATGTGATATATACATATATATATATATATCATGTTACATTTTGCACTATTCTTATTTTTTTTCTTTTTTCTTTTTTTCTTATTGAAAATTTTTTGGACCTTGATTGCAATCATTCAGTTTTGGGTCCTGAGCAAATGTGATAAGAATATTATTTCTGCCCTTCTTCAGGTTATTAATAAAAGTGTTAAACAACAAGGAGCCACTGACAAATCTTTGGGCACTCTTCTGGATACCCGCTTCCCAGTTGACATGGATCATTTATATTCCAATCATTCATCCAGTTTCATGACTAATTTCAGTATCATGTGGGCCACATCACCACAACACTTCTACAAAAAGACCACTGAATAATTTCCCAAATATTTCCCCTAAAATCTATATAAACTATAGCTTGAACGTCTTCCTGGTTGACCACTTTAGCAACCATGACAAAAAAATGAAACTAAGTGAATCTGGCTTGGCCTATTTTAAATGAAATTTTTAAAAAATAGGGGTATTTGGAAAATACCCCTAGGCAAATTAGTGCAGGAACTTCTGTCAGGTAGTGGGGGGGAGTTGTTTTGATGGAGGATGCCAAGGGGAAGAGCCTGGGGATACATACATTTCCAGCTGCACAGAAAACCCTTCCAGACTCAGTGGAAAAATCCTTCCTCTTCCTCCTCTTCTTTCTTTTCTATCTCTCACACAGAAGACATAGCAGAGGTGGTCTCCACCTAGAGAAAAAGGAAGAGGGAGAAGAGAGGGGAGAGTTGTCTATTCTGGCAAGCACAGAGCACTGGAAAGCCCCTGCCCCAATGCAGAAAGCCAAGGGCCCTGTATGGAATGACATGTTCTCCACAGGGACCTGACTCCAAATTGTGCAAAACACCATGAAGAAACACCTCCCGAACTAAGCATTCGGGGATACATTTGGTCAATGATTATCTGCTTAATTCCGGTCCTAGGAGTTCTTAGCATAGCGGTATGTATATACCCATCCATCACAATGGGGCTGAGCATGAAGCCCTTCATCCCCAAAAAAGCCACTTTGTACTTTCTGCCAAACATGAAAGGTTTCTCCACTAGTGAAGCATTAAACAAACTTAGAGACTGGGAAACTTGGGAAATTGATCGCTTTCCCCAAAACTCCAAAAGAAATCTCCAGTTACTCCCTCTTGTTTGAAACAATTCCAGACCCAATCACCCAGACCCTTCTCTCCCCTATACGGAGCTTACATAAATAATGATATGATGAAAAGAACAGGAAATATCAGTGATAGATGGACACAGTGGTACCAAGTAAGTTATGGGAAAAAAGTAAGAGAAGTAGGCCATTGCATGGTTTACTGACCCCTGCACAAAAACAAGCTATTGTATGAGTGATTAATAAATGGGCTGAGGGAAATAAAGTGCCTGAGAAAATTAAATATCCCTATTGTAAAATATCTTATGAGGATGTTAAAAATTAAAAAGCATTGTCTAAGTCTTGGAATAAATAAATGTGATATTTTTAGAGAAGCTCATGTCCTGCCAGACATGACGTGCTGACCACAAGGTACATTTACCTTTAGTTAAAGTTTCACTATCATTATATTGTCTGATGAATTTACTCTGTACATTCTCTTTTTTTAAGAAGCATTGCACCTGGGGTCCTGGGAACTTCTGGGCCCCAAGAAAAGTTTGTAATCCTAGCCAAATAATTGTCCTATCTCTAATTAACGCTAACTTTGTAAAACTATAAAAATTACAAGCTTTCTTGAATAAATCGAACAAGCTTTTGCCAATAAATCGAACTTGATGACCACGCCATAGAGTGTGCTGTCTCTTGTTCTACTCGCCGACTTCAATCATCCTTCAAAAGCCCTGCTTCCCTATGGAGGCTGGCCCTCCCCACCCAAATCATTTCTCTCAATTTTCATCCCCCAGCCAGGTGAGGGGAGGGTGCCAGAGGGCATCTTCCACTTGCAAGAGGGCTCTCAGCTGAGCAAAGACTCAGGATCCTAATGGCAGCTTCTGGGGGGAGGGGCTGAGCTCAGCCTGTGGTTATCCAAGAACACTCCTGTGGAAACTAGAAGAGCTGGTAGGCAGATGGACTGGACTAGGCTCCAAGGAAGGGAAGAGCTCAGTAGCTGCAGGAGACACAGAGCCACAGCCCTGAATGAGGCTTGGACCCTTGAAAAGCCCCAGAGCAGAGAAGGAAGGGGGTAGGCTGGGGGAGGGACGGCTCTCAGCCTCCTTTCTCCAGACATAGAGAAGATCAGGTCAGGGGCTGGGAGAAATATGGGGACACCCTGGCATGTATGAGTGTCTACCCCTGGCCAAATCTGGGCTGCAGAAACCTGGAGCTAACTGCTGCTGGGCAATTCCCCCATCCAATGAAGAAAAAGTGAGGCAGAAACTTGTGGATCCCCTCAGTATTCAGGATATTACCTTACCCCCAAAGAACATTACTGAGGGGCCCTAGTGAACCTCAGGGGATCCAGCCATATAGGAAAAATCCCCTGAGGGTGACAAGAAGGCAAACTGATCAGGTACCTGCAGGGACAAAATGGATAGATACCTCAGGGCTATGGGGGACTCCCAAAGAAGGAAAACCCCTTCATTGACACCTTCTACGCCTGCAATTTGTACTCTCAGGTGATTGTTTAAAGTAACAACACCTTAAGGGACTCACCCCCTCAAGAAATACAGATGGGAGATGAGGGAGGGTTGCAGGCCAACCCAAAGCTTTCTCCAGGGTCTCCCCTTCTCCAAGTACCTGGGAGACCTATGACCATGCTTTTTTACATGGATGGGAGGCAGCCATGACAGACTCAACAAACAGGTGAGTCCAGAGAAAGGGACAAGCAACTCATACAAAAACTAATGAGGGAGATTCCAGATGTACCTTTGTATCAGCAGGAGAGCTGGGACTCCAATGTGGCTCCTCCAACTCCGTGTCCCCTTGTTCTAGCCACTGGACCATGGAGTCCACCCCAAGCCAAGCCTCTCCTTCAAGTCTCTTTATGTCTCTATCTGCTGCCTCAATTCTTTCTTCATTCAGTCCATTATTTAACACACCAAATGGGTCCAGAGGATCATTTCCCACTCAAAGCACCCTCAGAGTCTACCTTGTCTAGTTCCCTTATGATACAGAGGAAAATGAAGCTTAGCGAGGTAAAGAGGCTTCTCATACATGTCACTTAGGCTCGGAGATCTGGGAATAACCTGCAAGGTCATTGAGTTGAAACTTCTCATTTTAGGGAGGAAAAAATTGAAGGCTCCAGTGGTGATGGGAGGTGTCTGAGGTCACAATTCTAGTGACTGTCCATAGCTAGTAAGGGAGGATGTGAAGTCAGATTTTCCTGTGTCAGAAATCAGTGGTGTGTCCATGAGAATGGACTACCTCTTTAAGTCCCATCCCACAAGTGCACCCTCATCTGCAGAATACAGGAAAGAGGAGGGGCAAGTTTAATTTTTAAATGATACAAGCCATTTCCCAAAAAGAATGCATTTTCACCTCATGAACATTCAATAGCTGGTTACTGGTTGGATCTGAATTCTTTGGCAGCGTTCTTGTGCACATCCTGCTGCCCCTGGGATGGGAGAAGTCCTTATCCCAGTCTGACTTTTTCCTGAATTGAGTTTTCAAGGACTTAAACAGCAGCTAAGCTTAGGTGAGATATCCGAGAGAAATAACATCACTTCAGCCCCAAAGACCCTGGACAACTCTGCCAGGCAGGCTCTCTGTAAGCCACCTACTCTAGTGACTCACCTGTGAATCAGAGGGACCCCCTGAGGATATGGCAGGACAACCACAGGCAGCTGGGTGGCTCAGTGCATAGAGTGCTGGACCTGGAGGCAGGAGGGCTCATCTTCAGGAGTTCAAATCTGGCCTCAGACATTTACTGGCAGGGTAATCCTCAGCAAATCACTTAACATTCTCTGCCTCAGTTTGTCATCTGTAAAATAAGTTGGAGAAGGAAATGGCAAACCACTCTAGTATCTTTGCCAGGAAAACCCCAAATGGGGTCACAAACAGAGCACAACTGAAAAATCATGCAAGCATGGTCAGACAACCGAGACCCAACCACAATGGTCACCTGTTACCATCACAGCAACAAGGTATTCTGCTTTATCATAAAAAACACAGATCCTCTGCCACAGGGAGCTCATGTCCCTGAAAGCCACACTCTTCCTCTAGCTGCTGTGCTGTTAACAGAACAAGGAAAGGCTTGGCCCAGAATGCCATTTCACTTTCATTTCTCATTCTGAAAATGTTTGACGGAGAATTGGCAAAGAGCTGGGGCCACATTTATTGTGGGATTTTGAATTTCAGTTCCAAGTCCTGTGGAACAGGACCAATGTCTACCAGTATTTCTCCAAACCATGGGATTGATCCAAGTGTCTTTCTTCCCTACTAATACAGCCAATAATTTGCCCCCAAAGATGACAATGCTACTTCTACATCCCCAAGGTATTTTTTGTACTTCTCTAACTCTCTTTCAGACTAGCTGAAGAAGTAAAGCAACCTGGGCAGACAGGAGGCATCCTGGGTTTCACTTAATTTTGTGGTTCTTCTCATCAGTCTAGGTGGGTGTTTTTGCATCAAGTTTTACTCTATTTTTGCAAGATCCACCCATTGTTCTGATTCCTGACCTCTGTCTTATCCATTTGACAAGGGCCCTCCCTCTATACACCTGAAGAAGCTGCCGGGGATTATTCTGAAGAAGGCTCAGGGCAGACACCCCTTCTCTCCTCATGCCTGGACTACTCCAATAGCTGCTGGGTGCCCTTCCTGCTCCAGGTCTCTGCCCACTGCAGAATGACCTCCACAGTGCTGCCAGAGTGATCTTCCAAATACCTTGTCACATCCTCACCCCAAGATGTCCTAGCATCTCCATTTCACTTCAGGGATTGAATAAAACCCTCTTTGGGGCATTCAAAGGGCATCACAAGCTGCCCCCATGTCCCCAAAGGCTTCTCCCTCTGGGTCTCCACTGCACTCCAGCCTACTCTACAGTATTCCCCCCACCAACCCCAGACAGAGCCCTGGGCAGGAGGGGGAAGCCCCGGAGAAGCAGAAACACAGAGATCCACACAGGTCAGTGCACCCCGACCCACACCCAGGCAGCCATTCTCAGCCACAGATTATCCTGCATTCATACACTACACATTCAGAAAACGAAGGTGTCGATACATCCAGGACCTTCCAACATCCTCCTGTACACAGAAAGAAGCCAATTGGGGAGGGGGGAGGGTCATAAAAAGGCAGAGTTGTAGAGAGAAGAGAGGACAAGAGAAGGAGAAAATGGAGGGGCTGAGGCAGGAGCAGGGGAGGAGGCATTTACTTAACTCACAGCCACTTAGGTACTAGTAGGACCCTCAGGATCTTTTAGTCTGGAAGATGGGAGAAGTGGAGAGAAGAAGTCTCAAGGGGGAAGGGAAGGGAACTGAATGAGGGGCACAACTTGTACCCCTCATTCAAGTGTTCTTGTCCCCACACACCCTCACACTGAGAGAAAGGAGACCTATATATAATAGAAGGCAGGGGCTGGCAGTGACTGTGACATCACTGGAGGGCAGGGTAATCTCCTTCCGGAGCAGAGGAAGAAGGGAAGGGGGGGAGGGCACTTTGTGACATCAGACCCAGAGCAGTGGGAGCTCCCCTCTCAAATCATTTCTCTTGGCCCCCATCACCCAGATTGGCAAGAGGAGGGGCATCAGTGCATCTTCCCCTGGAAGTGGGTCCGGCGCTGACCAGGGTCCTGAGTTCCTGAGTCAGGGCTGCTAGGGCTGGGGGTGAGGGGTAGCAGCTGAACTCAACTTGTGGCGGTTGAGGGGTGGCCCTTTCCAAAAATTGGGAGGTGGGACACACAAAGGGAAGGGAGGGGTGGAGGGAGGGGTGGAGGGAGGGGTAGAGGGAGGGGTGGAGGGAAGAGTGGAGGGAAGAGTGGAGGGAGGGGTGGAGGGAAGGGTGGAGGGAAGGGTGGAGGGAGGGGTGCAGGGAGGGGTGGAGGGAGGGGTGTCCTGGGCTCCACACAAGGGAAGAGCATAAGAGCTGCAGCAGCATCTTTCAACCACCAGCCCTTGAACAGGACTTGGAGTTCTGACAACCACTGAACAGAGGAGGAAGAGGGTAATGTGGGGGAGGGGCACCTCCCAGTCCCCTGAATGCAGAAGGAGACAAGGAGTGGGAGGGGTGGGGAGTGACAGGGGGTCTCCCAGGTACATAGGGGTGCCTGCCCCTGCTACTTCTCTGTAAGGATTAAATGCTATACAATAAACATTACAGACTATGACAGAGCGGAAGTCACACCCTGCTCTGTGACTCAGTCTACCCTACCAAGTGAATACATAAACTTCCTTTCAAAACTACTTGAGATTTGAAACTTTTTTCTCCCCAACACCAGCTGCCCTACTACAGGTTAATTGTCATAGCGGACAGACAACTGGAATTGGAGTCACCAGGTCTAGATTAAAGTTTTGTCTTACTCATTGTGTGACCCATAGGCAAGGCAGAAAAACTCTCTAAACCTCAATGTTCTTTTTTGTCTGCTGATGGAGGGTCCACGATACCGAAGTAAAATTCGGGAGTGGCCTCAGCTCTCCCCTAAACCCATTTAAATAACTTTGATTAATGACTCTAAAGAAGAGGATTCTGTGAAGATGGAGTAGGCTAGAAAATTCTAAGCTTTCCAGATTTCCCAAGGTAAAATGGCAACTAAAGTGAAGGTAGAGTGATAAAAATAAACAAAAGTTGGGGTAGAACACTGGTCCCTCTTGGAAAATCAGAGATTATCAGAAAAAAAAGCCAGGATACAGGTTTAGTCCTGTGAAGGATAAATACCTCCAGACTGGCTCTCACTAACAGCTAGGGATGCAGAGGGAGAAAGGGAAGGGAAAGAGTGGAATGGGGAAAATTGTCTCACACACAACAGGTCAAAAAAAGCTTTTTCATTGAAAGGGGAGAGGGAGCTGGGAAGAGGGGAGAGTGAAAATTGCTCTCATTGCTTTAGTTCAAAGGGGGAAGAATCTACACATTCAATTAGAAATGCCCCTTACCCTACAGGAAAATGGGAGGGGAAGAGGATAAAAGAATGGAGGGAAGATAGGGGGATGTGATAGTCAGAAGCAAAAGACTTTCAAAAATGGACCAATTGAAAGAAGATAATAGAATAAAGACATGAAGATATAGTATCAAAATACAGTTAGCAATCATAAAAGTGAAAAACATTCGAAGCCAAGTTTCTCTAGTAAATGGCCTCATTTCTCAAACATAGAGACAACAGATTCAAATGCCTAAAAATAGAAACTGTTGCTCAAATGATAAATGATCAAAAGATCTGAACATGTTTCAGATGAAGTCATCAAAACTATTTATAGTCATAAGAAAAAATGCTCTAACTATTGATTGGAGAAATGCAAATTATAGTAATTCTGAGGTACTATATCCTACCTATTAAATTGGCTAATTGGAAACAAAAGTAAAATGACAAATGTTGAAGGAAATGTGGGGGGAAATTAGATTTTTTTTAAATTTTATTTTATTTGCAAAACATATGTATGGGTAATTTTTCAACATTAACCCTTACATAGCTTTATGTTACAGATTTTCCCCCCAACTCCCCTCCCCTCCCCTACATAACAGGGTATCCACTACGTGTTCATTATATTAAAATATTTGGCAAGTCAAATATATGTGTACATATTTCCAAACTTATCATTGTTGTGCAAGAAAAATTGTATCTACACAAAAGACAAATCAGATAAAGGAAAGAAAATGTAAGCAAACATCAATCAAAAGTATGAGAATTATGTTGTGGTCCACATTTCACATCCCTCTCTGTGGGTGTATATGGCTTTCGTCACTGAACAATTGGAAGTGATTTGAAACATTTCATTGTTGAAGAGAGCCATGTCCACCAGAATTTATCGTCATATAGTATTGTTGTTGCCGTATATAATGATCTCCTGGTTCTGCTCATTTCATTCAGCATCAGTTCATGCAAGTCTCTCCAGGACTCTCTGAAATCGTCCTGCTAGTCGTTTCTTACAGAACAATAATATTCCATAATATTCATATACCATACTTTGTTCAACCATTCTCCAATTGAAGAGCATCTATTCAGTTTCCAGTTTCTAGCCACTACAAAAAGGGCTGCCACAAACATTCTTGCACATGTGGGGCCCTTTCCTTCCTTTATGATTTCTTTGGGATATAAGCCCAATAGAAATCCTGCTGGGTCAAAGGGTATGCACAGTTTGCTAACTTTTTCAGCATACTTCCAAATTGCTCTCCAGAATGGCTGTATCCGTCCACAGCTTCACCAACAATGCATCAGTGCCCCAGCCTTCCCACATCCCCTCCAACATTCATCATTAACTTTTCCTGTCATTTTAGCCAATCTGACAGGTGTGTAGTGGTACCTCAGGGTTGTCTTGATTTGCATTTCTCTGATCAATAGTGATTTGGAACACCTTTTCATATGACTACAAATAGTTTTAATTTCATCCTCTTAAAATTATCTGTTCATATCCTTTGATCATTTATCGACTGGAGAATGGCTTGAATTTTTATAAATATGAGACAATTTTCTATATATTTTAGAGATGAGACCTTTATCAGAACCCTTAAATGTAAAGAAGATTTCCCAATTTATTGCTTCCCTCCTAATCTTGTCTGCATTGGTTTTGTTTGCACAAAAACTTTTTAACTTAATATAGTCAAAGTTATCTATCTGGTCCTGAATTAAGAGTTCCAGTTCTTCTTTGGACATAAATTTATTCCATCTCCATAGGTCTGAGAGGTAAACTACATTATGTTCCTCTAATTTACTTATACTATCACTCTTTATATCCAGATCATGAACCCATTTAGATCTTATCTTGGTATGTGGTGTTAGATGTGGGTCAAGCCCTAATTTCTTCCACACTGGTTTCCAATTTTCCCAGCAGTTTTTGTCAAATTGTGAGTACTTATCCCAGAAGCTGGGGTCTTTGGGTTTATCAAAGACTAAATTCGTATAGTTATTTCCTAGTTTGTCTTATGATTCTATCCTATGCCACTGATCGACTGCTCTATGTTATGACTTTTACTTCCTCTAGATAGTCAAGTTCGACCGTCTTCTCAGCGCTCTGCCAGGGCCATGGGCCGACCCCGGCAGGGTGATCCGAGGACCTCACTAAACCATCCAATCGGTAGTAGCGACGGGCGGTGTGTACAAAGAGCAGGGACTTAATCAATGCAAGCTTATGACCCGCACTTACTGGGAATTCCTAGTTCATGGGGAATAATTGCAATCCCCGATCCCCATCATGAATGGGGTTCAACGGGTTACCCGCGCCTGCTGGCATAGGGTAGGCACACGCTGAGCCAGTCAGTGTAGCGCGCGTTCAGCCCCGGACATCTAAGGGCATCACAGACCTGTTAATGCTCAATCTCGGGTGGCTGAACACCACTTGTCCCTCTAAGAAGTTGGGACGCTGACCACTTGGGTGTCGCGTAACTAAATAGCATGCCAGAATCTCGTTCGTTATTGGAATTAACCAGACAAATTGCTCCACCAACTAAGAACGGCCATGCACCACCACCCACAGAATCGAGAAAGAGCTATCAATCTGTCGACCCTTTCCTTGTCCGGGCCGGGTGAGGTTTCCTGTGTTGGTTTTGATGAATGCTGCTTTATATTATACTTTTAGATCTGGTACAGCAAGTCCACCATCATCAGCCTTTTTTTTTCATTAATTCTCTTGAAACTCTTGACCTTTTGTTCTTCCAAATGAATTTTGCTACTATTTTTTTTTCCTAGATCTGTAAGATAATTTCTTGGGAGTTTGATTGGTATGGCACTAAATACGTAAATTAGTTTGGGTAGTATTGTCATTTTTATTGTATTTGTTTGTCCTACCCATGAGCATTTTAAGTTTTTCCAATTGACTAGGTCTGATTTTATTTGTGTGGAGAGTGTTTTGTAGTATAGTTCATATAGTTCCTGACTTTCCCTTGGCAGATAAATTCCAAAATATTTTATACTATCAACAGTTATTTTGAATGGAATTTCTTTTTCTATCTCTTGCTGCTGAACTTTATCGGTAATATATAAAAATGCTGATGATTTATGTGGATTTATTTTGTATCCTGCAACTTTGCTAAAGTTGTGAGTTTTTAGTAGGTTCTAGTAGGTTTTTAGTTGAGTCTTTAAGGTTCTCTACGTATATCATCATGTCATCTGCAAAGAGTGATAGTTTGGTTGCCTTATTACCTACTCTAATTCCTGTAATCTCTTTTTCTTCTCTTACTGCCAAAGCTAACATTTCTAAGACCACTCCCAATAAGATCAGGAGTGAAACAAGGCTCTCCACTGTCACCATTATTATTTAATATTGTCTTAGAAATGTTAGCTTTCGTGGTAAGAGAAGCAAAAGAGATTAAGGGAAATTAGATATTAATGGTCTTTTATTGCAATTGTTAACTGATTTGATCTTTTTGTAGAACAATTTGTGGCTTTCTCAAAATGCTATAAAACAATTAATACACTTTTACCTAGCAACAGCATTAGTGGGTCTGCATCTGAAAAGAGATAAAAATGGAAAAGGACCTTTAGGTACAGCAATATTCATAGCAACATTTCACTCAATAGAAAGAATTGGAAATTAAAAAGATATCCATCACTTGGATTGTTGCTGAACTAAATGCAGTATGTGATTTTGATAGAATACTATTGTGCTAATTTAAATTGAGCTGCATGCTCTCAAGGAAAACCTGGAAAGACTCTCCTGAGCTCACACAAAGTGAAATGCACTAAGGACAAAGCAACAGCAATACTATGAGATGATCTGCTGTGAATGACTTGGTTATACTCAGCAGTGCAGTGATACAAGAAACACTACAGGAGTGACGGTGACAAAAGCTAAAAATTCCCAGAGAAGGAACTGATTGTATCTGAATACAAATTAAAAGATAATGTATTTGGCTTTGTTTTTCTTGTTGTATTTTTGTGAGGATCTTTGTTTTCTTTTACATTTTGACTTATACGGAAATGTTTTATAATGTCACATGTACCTTTTCAATGGCCAGGGTGAGGAGTGAGGGAGAGAGAAAATATGGAACTCATCGTTTAAAAATTAAGTGGTAAATCTTGTTTCAATGTAAATGTAACTGGGGAAAAATAAAATACCAAATAATAATAATAGTAAAAAAGAAAATACAAGAGCATCATAGACTTTTGGAAGTGGAAACACAGCATTCAACAGAAGGCAGCTCTAATTCCCAGGTGAAAACTTGTCTAAATCCACTTTCTGGGGCTAGGGTCCCTTCTTCAGTGAGACACTCCCAAGCATCATTATGTTAACATATAGACTTAAAGACAGTAATAAGGTAGAAGGTGGATCCCAAGAGAGCAAGAGGAAGCATTGTCCACATTGTTGTATTTTCTCTTTCCTGGATGGAAGACCTCAGCTGAAGGATAAACTCTGGGGAGAGAGAAAGGAACATTGTAGAGGGCAGAAGACTTGTGCTGACTTTTATGGGCCCAGTCTTTCAAAGAAGCATTTCTGAATGGCCTGCTGTTCATAGACCAGGAACTGTGATCAAGTGCAACTCCTTTGTAGTTGACATTTTTCACCAGGTAAACATAAAAGCTTTCCTGTGTTGTTCTCATTAGCCTGATTGCTCACATGTAATCTCAAAGTCCTTTACCCTTTCTTTGTGGAGAATTACAAGGCAAGGTCTGATTTCCCCTAAGAAAACATCAGTTCTGTGCAAATGCTGCACTGGGAGGGAGAATTATATTCTGGAAAGAGCTTTGGCTTCTGTGGAGTCAGAGGACCTGAGTTCAGTTGCTGCCTCTTATACTTAGCCCGGTGTGACCTTGGGCAACAACATAACCTTGTTTGGGCTCAGTTTGTTTTCTCCTGACTAGAAGGACAACAATGAAGTCACAAGAGTGCCTGGTATGGTGTGTGTTCCCTTTCCTGATACATGTCTCATAGCAACAGCTGCTTGCTCCATATAACCTCTCTGCATCTGTTTCTCTTCCGCTGACTGCCTGTATCTGACTCTGTATTTTAAGCTCTCTTTGTTTACTTCTCTATCTCTCCATATATACAGTATACACTATACCTGTGTGTACATATGTAGGTATCTCCTGATATTTTGTAGCCCCTGGTGATTTATGTCTGCTCCCACCTGGCAGTCCAGGACAAAGCTGGCAAGAAGCTCTCCCCTCCTCCTAATGGATCAAAATGGATGATAATAAAGAGGTAGTTTGAATGTCTGCAATTCGAGATTCCAGGTATCCTTGGAAACGAACAATCTCCATGGCAACCAGTATTTGGAACTACCTTCTGCTTCCTAGCTTGACAGTAAAATTTGCCTCTAGAGAGATGATATTGGACCAAAGGTGGGGTGGCTAATTTTATCTGGATTTCCACTGGAAGAAGTGTGAGACCATATTTTATTCTCTGTTCTTCGAACAAGCCAAGGACAAACATCCTGCCGCCCAGTGGTTCAGCTACCTCTCATAGGAGCTTCAATGCCTATTGTCTTTTTACATTTAGAATGATTAAAAAATCACCTCAACAATGATTTACAATGATGGAGCCTAACCAGAGAGCATCAGTCACTCATTCAATGGCAGGGGCTAGTCTTTCCTGAGCTAATAAAAGCTTATTTGTGCTGCAAAGTAAAGAAAATACTACATTTTGACTTATTTTTTCAGTTATTACTAAAGAATCAATCCAGGATTAGCTAGACTGCGTTTTCCTTTTATATACCTCAGCTTCTGCCTAAGGTCAGATGGTTGGAGAAAGAGGTTGGTCTTAATTAGTGTTGAAGAATTAAATTTCCAAGGCAATTCCATCAATTTCTTGACCTCAGTTGCACCCCCTAAATGGGAAGATCTCTCACACAAATTAGTGAATCCAATCTGACTTTTTTAATACTGCAACGCTCATGGAGCCAGTTTCCATCTTGGAAATTTTCCTTCTCTGCTAGGTCTCAGTCCTTCCTTCTCTGTCTCCAGGAGCTGGTTGACCCTGCTCTGCTAGTTGTTGGCTCAGCTTTTTTTGACTCTGCTCATTGCTCTCTGCTTCCATATCCTGAGAATCTCTATCTTTTTCTGAGATGAGGACCTATTTTCAAACAAGTTCCTAATGAAAAACTAAATGCCCTAAGGTAGGTCTTTTGATTGATTCCTGAAGAAATATACAGACCTTGTTCTCACTTGATTCTGATTGGTTGATTTGGTTAATAACTGTGTTAGCCTTAGAAGGGAATTTTCTGATTTTGAAGGGGGTGGAATGATCCATGAAGACCTACACATTTTTTTTGCTTTTTTGCTGAGGCAAATGGGGTTAAGTGACTTGCTCAGGGTCACACAACGAGGGAATGTCAAGTGCCTGAGACCACATTTGAACTCAGGTCCTCTTGAGTTCAGGGCTGGTCCTCTATCCACTGTGCCACCTAGCTGCCCCAGCTCCACACTTTTACATAAAGATTCTCCCACCTCTAACAAGTTATGATCACAGGAAGCCTTCCCCTTTTCCAATCCAGCCCTTCTCAGGCCAGCAATACAAAACAGAAGAATAAATGAAGCCTTTCATAAAATGAGAAATTGTTTCTACTTAAAAGCATCAATCAGCATTATCTACAGATAATGAGTTTAAGCTGTAAGCTTTCCCAATAAGACCAGGGAAAAAGCAAGGATACCCATTATCATCACTATTATTATACTAGATATGTTGACTCTGGCAATATGAGTTGAAAAAGAAATTTTAAAAAATTAGAATAGACAATGAGGAAACACAATTTTCTCTCTTGATAGAAGGTATGCATGTAGAATGCTAGAGAACATATTAAAACTAGTTGAAAAAATGAACAACTTTAGCAAAATCCCAGAATATATTATAAACCGACATAAATCATCCACATTTCTACAAGTACTGGCATCTTTCAAACAAGAGACAGAAGGAAAAGTTCCATTTAAAACAACTGAAGATAAAAAGTACGTGGGAGTCTACCTCCAAAAACAAACTCAGGAACTATATCAAACACAAAATAATTTGGATACTACTAAAGTGGTAGCTAAGCAACCGGAATAAACATCAATTGCTCATGGATAAGTTGAGCCAATATATCAAAATGACAAATTTCCCGGACACAATTTAAAAAGAGAATATATGGAGAAGGGGAGAAGAGATCCTAGGCTAGGCAGTTTCTAAAACCTCTCATTTACTTACATTCCAACTTCTGGGGCCCACAGAAGGGACCCTTGTTCAGCAAACTTATCCTTGAATCCAGGTAACCAAGTTGCTGTTTTAACTAACTCTGTTTTTAATAGATCCTGTGCCTAGGCTCATCACTGAAGAAGACTTTGTTTCTAGCAGCCTTAGGATTCCTAATGTGACTCAGAGCCACGATCTTCATTTATAAGCTTTCTCCTCCCTTGCCCTAACTGCCAATGATTTACTCATGTTATTTAGCCCACCTTCTTGGGGGAAGTCAATCTTTGTTAAACAGACCCTGTGTGAGTGTTCTCAGTCCGACTCTGAATCTAAGGTTCTTCTGCAGCAGCATCACCCAGTACTAAAAGCAACAAGACTATATGATGATCAATTCTGACGGATGCATCTTTCTTCAACAATGAGATGATTGAAACTAGTTCCAATTATTCAGTGATGAAAAGAGCTATCTACAATCAGAGAGAGGACTGTGAGAACTGAATGTGGTTCACAACATACCATTTTCACCCTTTTTGTTGTTGTTTGCTCGCATTTTATTTTGCTTCTCTCTTTTTTTTACTGGTTTGATTTCATTTTCCTTGTACAGTACATTGTATTAATATGTTTGCATATATTGTTTTTTTTGCTTTCTTTTTTTATTAAAGCTTTTTATTTGTATAACATATGTATGGATAGTTCCCCAGCATTGATCTTTACAAAGCTTTCCATTACAAATTTTACTCCCCTAAATGGCAGGAAGTCCATGACATGTTAATCATGTTGAATTACTTGACAAGTTATGCAAGAAAAATCCTATCTACAAGAAAAAAAGAAAATCAGAGAAAGGCAACACAATGCAAGCAAACATCAATACAGATCATGAAAATGTTATGTTGTGGTCCATATTTCATATCCCTCTGTCTAGGTGTATATGGTTTTCTTCAGTGAACAACTGGAACTGGTTAGAGACAATTCTTTGTTGCAGAGAGCCATGTCCATCAGAATTGATCATCATGTAATACTGTTGTTGCTGTGTATGATGATCTCCTGGTTCTGCTCGTTTCACTCAGCATCAGTTCATGCAAGTATCTCCAGGCCTCACTGAAATTGTCCTGCTGGTCGTTTCTTACAGAGCAATAATATTCCATAACA
>JAJPUD010016091.1:0-35246 GCA_023553655.1 Myrmecobius fasciatus | reverse complement strand
CCTCCCTCCCTCCCTTTCTTCCTTCCTTCCCTTTCTCTCGCTATATTTAACCCCACCCCCATCCAAAGACTCTCTCTTGTCTTCTCTCCCTATTAAGTGATCTTGCTGTTTTTGTTATTGATATCATTTATGCTGATAGTTTTCCTAATATTAGGCCTGAATTCTCAGTATAAATGCCATATGGTCATAGTGTAGGGACTTTGTGATATATTTTGCAGTCTCTTTATTTAACACTTTTCCATCAATATTCATTAGAGAAATTGGTCTATAGTTTTCTCTCTGTTTTTGCTCTTCCTGTTTTAGGTATCAGCACAATATTTGTGCTATAAAAGGAATTTGGTAAGACTTTTTCTTTGTCTACTTTTTCAAATAGCTTATACACTATTGGAATTAATTGTTTTTTTAAATATTTGACAGAATTCAATTGTCAATCCATCTGGTGATGGGGATTTATTCTTAGAGACCTAGCTCACTGGTGGCTTGTTCAATTTTTTTTCTCTAAAATGGGGTTATTTAACTTTCTTTCTCCTCTTTTGTTAATCTGAGCAATGGTAAATATTCATTCATTTCAATTACAATGTTAGATTTATAGGCATATAATTGGGCAAAATAACTCCTAATAATGGCTTTAATTTCATCTTTAGTAGTGGTGCATTTATTCTTTTCATTTTGATACTGGTAGTTTGATTTTCTTCTTTCTTTGTAAAATGTAGATTAATTAATGCTTTATCTATTTTCTTAAATAAAAGCAGCTTCTGATTTTATTCATTAGTGTTGTTCTTTCAGTTTTATTAATCTCTATTCATTTTCAGGAGTTCCAATTTATTGTTCAACTGGGAATTTTAGATGTGTTTTTTCCTAGTTTTCAACCTTTTAATTTTATAAATAGGGAAAATGTAGCTCAATAATAATAAGCATCTTATTCAAGATCACAAAGATAAGTGGCAGTTCTAAGTTTTGCACTCAAATCCTTAGATTTCAAAAAAAATTAATCCAATTCAATAAACATTTATTAAAGACCTATTTATTATGTAAAAGGTATTGTGCTGGATGATGGGAATATAAAAATAGATAGGAAACAGACACTTCTTTTAAACTTGTGATCTAATGGGAGATGGTTGGTAAATAACTATGAAATAAGAGTAGTGAAATAAGTGAAAAGGATTAAGAAAGTGCTATATTCAAAGTAAAGAGAGACAGATCACTCTTTACTGGCAAAAAAATCAGGGAAGGCTTCATGGAGCAAGCGACTCCTGATTTGATCTCAGACTATGAGAAGGATATTGATGATAGATGCAGTTGGAGTCCGCTCTGGGATAGAGCAGGATAAGAATAGGGGATGAGAAGGTGACAGAAATTTCTTCCTGCATTGTAAAAACATGAAAGTGAATGGTGTAGAATAAAAGCTTGGAAAGGTGGGCACTTTGTCTCTCATTCCCATCTTTTTTACCCAGGAATATCTACATGTCACAGGGCATCATACAAGGTATTATTAGTGAATGCCCCCTTTAGCATCAATTTTTATCTACCATGATTCTCATAGTTCTATTGTCACCATTATCCCCACTAACGTTCTTAGTTTTCAACTAGTTTTTAGCTTATTTTCTAGAATTCTGTAAATATACCATCATATCACCTGCAGAGAGTGATAGTTTTGTTTCTTTATTGCCTGTCCTAATAGAGTTTTGCAAAACACTTTCTTCATAGCAACATTGTAAAGTATATGATGATAAAATTATTAACCCCATATCACAGATGAAAAATCGAGGCTATGCTAAAGGAAGTAACATTTTTAGAGACAACTATTATTATAAGTGTCAGTGCTGAAATTTGACTAAAAATCCAACTGTTTTCTATTGTTTTACTGTAGCCTAAGATCAGAGTCCCTCACTAGTGACAACTCTTATTATCCTTCCACATAGACAACTTAGTTCTGTATTGCTCGAGAAGTCCAATTACCATTTAGTTCAGGAACCTTGTTCATCTCCTCAAGATGTTTATAACTTGTCAATCATCTCTTTGAAACTTTGCCCTTGGATTGTAGTCCTTTCCTGTTTCACTGGAACCCCTACACATCCAGATTCAATCTCCCCAGAAGGTTTTCCGTTGGCCTTTAGATAATTAAAATCACCCAAGATTTTTCATCTCTCTTAGAGAAGGCACAGAAGCATGACCTTTCAGATTTGATCCCTCTTCTGTACCTCACTCAACCTTTTTTTTCTCATATATTCCATGAGTTATTAATCTGTCTATGGAGCAGAAAGCCCCCAAATTTTTGGCCATAGATTTTGAAATGTACAGAATACTAGAAGTCAAATAACCTGAGTTTCAAATCAAACTCTGCTGCTCATCATCTAGGTGACCTTTAAGATACAAAGAGATGGTTTAAATGCACACAGAGATGATGTGAACCCAAGTCTAATAATGCTAACCAGTAGTTTCCTATCTGTGAAAAAACAAGCTTCATTTTCTTGTATATGGTATTATTCCTATCTCATTGGTTCAAGCTTCTTTTCCACCAGCTCACTGTCTAGTTGGTACCCAACTCTGCTAAAAGAAAACATATGTTATTCATACATTTAAAATTTAATCCATGATATCCTTTTACTTTCTTTGGTTTCTTCTCCATAAACCATGTTTAACAACATCTCTTTCCCTACCCTTTTAAAATATATGTTAATTATAATCATGATGAGGTTGGATATTCTTAATTATTTCTTTTTTCTGGATAATTTAATCATTTTATTTATATAGCACCAAAATTTTAATAAAGTGACAGTCATGTGGTCATCTCTTTCTTAGACTGAAGACATTTTATTAATTTTAATGAAATTTCTCTATCTCTTAATTCTATGCAGCAAATGTTTAACCAAATGGAGCTGTGAACGGATACAGCCATTCTGGAGAACAATTTGGAGCTATGCTCAAAAAGTTATCAAACTGTGCATACCCTTTGACCCAGCAGCATTTCTATTGGGCTTATATCCCAAAGAAATCATAAAGGAAGGAAAGGGCCCCACATGTGCAAGAATGTTTGTGGTAGCCCTTTTTGTAGTGGCTAGAAACTGGAAATTGAATAGATGCCCTTCAATTGGAGAATGGCTGAATAAATTATGGTATATGAATGTTATGGAATATTATTGTTCTGTAAGAAATGACCAGCAAGATGATTTCAGAGAGGCCTGGAGAGACTTACATGAACTGATGCTGAGTGAAATGAGCAGAACCAGGAGATCATTATACACGGCAACAACAGTACTATATGACGATCAATTCTGATGGACATGGCTCTCTTCAACAATGAAATGTTTCAAACCACCTCCAAATGTTCACTGAAGAAAGCCATATACACCCAGAGAGAGGGATGCGAAATGTGGACCACAACATAACATTCTCATACTCCTTGATTGATGTTTGCATACATTGTGTTTCCTTTATCTGATATATCGTTTGTGTAGATAAGATTTTTCTTGCACAACTATGATAAGTTTGAAAATATGTATACATATATTCGATTTGCCAATATTTTAACATAATTAACATGTAGTGGATATCCTGCCATCTAGGGGAGGGGTGGGGAGTTGGGGGGAAAAATTTGTAACGGAAAGCTATGTAAGGGTTATTGTTGAAGAATTACCCACACATATGTTATGCAAATAAAATAAAAAATTAAAAAAATGTTTAACCAAAAACTGCATTCACAGACATAAATGTCTTTTCACAAATGCTTATCATACAATGTGATATCATAGGATGACCAAATAGCCCGTAAAATGCGATTTCTTGATGCCTCTAGATGAAATGATCATGAAATCATCTTCCTTAAATCTTTTCTTTGCATTCCCAAGGAGAACATGTGAGCCATCCTTTCATTGAGCTGTGATTTCCTTTTATCATTTGGTTTCATATATAATGATAATATCAAGATTGAATTGGAAGGATTGGGTAGGATTGGAAAAGGAAACACAGGAAAAAAAAGAAGATTGGTAGGATTGGGGGCAGCTAGGTGGTGCAGTGGATGGAACACCATCCCTGAAGTCAGGAGGACCTGAATTGAAATTTGGTCTCAGGCACTTAACACTTCCTAGCTGTGTGACCCTGGGCAAGTCACTTAACCCCAATTGCTTCAGCAAAAATAAATAAAACAAACAAAAAAGATTGGTAGGATTCAAGTTTTTCTAGGAGTATGCTTATTTCTTGGTCACAAGGGACTCACATTTAGGGCAGAGTTACACATATATTTACAGATTATCTAAAAATTTGATTCTTTGACTCCCTTGTCTTCCTTTTTCATTTATATGTTACTGCTTCAGAAGAGACTGAAGGAGAGTCAAAGGATTGAAGGCTCCATGCCATTTATTTGTTTTCATGGCTTACCATGGGCAATAAATCTGTCACTAAGTATTCAACCTATTGTTGATAAGGTTCTCCAAATATAGCTAGAATATACCTTGAGAAGCAGAGTCTAATGCTATGTCTATATTACAAGCTTTTCTACCATGGTTGAGCCTGCCAAAACTGGCCTTCTGTTAATGTAGCCTTCAATCAATCAAAGAGACAATAAGTATTTATTGTTGTTGTTGGGTCTTGTCTGACTCTTCATGACTCTATTTGGGGTTTTCTTGACAGAGATATTGGAGTGGCTTACTCTTTCCTTCTCTAGTTCATTTTACAGTTGAGGAAACTGAGGCAAACAAGGTTTAATGACTTTCCCAGTGTCACACAGCTAGTAAAATTTAATTCAGGAAGAGGAGTCTTCCTGACTCCAGATCCAGAACTCTAACTACTAGCTGTCCTAGGTATTTATTAAGAGATAACCATATGCAAGACACTGGGCTAAGAACAGGAGATGAAAAATCAAAGTAAAGATAGTCCTTAACCTACAAGAGCTTATATTCTAGTATACACAGTTTGTACACAAATCCACACATCTCATAGAGGTTGATAGAACTAGAGTTGAAAGAAGCCTTAAAGACAATCAAGTTCAACCCCCGAAATTTACAGATCAGGAAACTGAGACTGAAAGAGGTTTAGTCAGTTTTCCCAGATCATATACCAATTACTGCTTGAGGATTTTAATTCAAATCTTCCTGATTGGAAGTCTGTCACTCTGTTCATAGTGTCACATAGCTGCCTTACAGAATGTAATGGTTTTTTGTTTTTTCTGAGATAGTTGGGGTTAAGTGACTTGCCCAGGGTCATACATCTAGGAAGTGTTAAGTGTCTGAGACCAGATTTGAACTCAGGTCCTCCTGACTCCAGGGCTGGTGCTCTATCCACTGCACCAAGTAGCTGCCCCCAAAATGTAATGTTATGAGAGAATGGTCCTGCCCTTGGAGGCATTTGGGCTGAGGTTTAAAAGAAGCCAGGGGTTCTAAGAGGTGGAGTTGAAGCCATAGTTGCCACCAGATAAAGAAATGCCAATCTCACCAACATGGTGTAAGAATCAAATCAGATAATATCAAGTTATCCATGAGATAGTGTGGCACATGAGATAGAGCTTTGGATTTGGAATTAGCAAAATCCAGTTCCAATCATACCTCTGGTGTCCATTATCTATGTGTCTCAGGGTACAACACTTGTCCTACTTTAGCCTCAGTTTCCTCATTTATTAAATGAAAATAAAAATTAACATCTATAGCACTTTTCTTATGGAGTTGGGGGAAGGATTAGATTGAATGTGATCATAATGCTGTTTAAACCTGAAGACTCTCTATAAATCTCAGTGATGATGATAGAAAACTACTTAAAAGTGCTTTAGAACTTTGAGGTATAGGAAGGCTTTTATTGTTTTCTTTTTCTTTTTTTTTTTTTTATTCCTTTCATTTCTCTGGCTTCCTCTCCCTGCTTATCTCTTCTTGTTTGGTTTTGTTTTAACTGGGTCAGCGGATTTTGATCCCATTGCAGCACAATGGGATAATATGATAGATTAAGCCTAGACAGTAACAATTAATTCCTGAACAGACTTAATTTAATTTCCCTTCTCAAATAAATGCAATTTACCTCAGTAGAGGTATGACACGTCTGATTAGACACAGAGATGGTAAGGAGGAGCAGTTCTTCCAGAGAAAGAGCTCTGTTCAAAATGTGATAAGAGATCAAAGCCAACCTGGATTCATCATCATTGTGATTAGCCATCACTCAGCACAACTGCCAGCCAGACAACCGCCATTCCAATAGTCCCTTTGTAGCTTTTTAATTGGAGAGATAATTATGTTGGGTGTGGGAAAGGAAGGAGGAGTTGGGGTGCAGCCCTCACTTAACATTGGAATTATGAAGACAAAACAAAAAGCTAGTTCAGATAATAATCTTTATAAGTCTTTATTCTTAGCTCAGCATCAGGGTGCTTAAAATTCTATTCCAGTAGAACATTATGGAGAGGAGGATGGTGTCAGAACCAGAACTTTCACACTCCCAACTTTCAGGGCAACGTTCAGATTTTAAATTATCTTTTTTCTTCTTTGGGTATTTATTTATTTTCTTCTTGATTTCTTATTCTGAGACTGCATCCATTAATTCTCCAAAGTGAGCCTTTAGGCCTCAATAATTGTGTGGTACAGCATGCTTGATTGGTTTGGATCTTCCAGTCAGAGGAATCGGTTCAAATACTGGTGTGATTATAGGATCAGATACAACCTCTTTGAAACTACTTACTCCACAGCAAATATGTGAATATTAGCTATAGTACAATCTAAAACTATGATTGGTGAGTTCCTTCATGGGACTCAGTTCCCTTCTATATAAACAGAAATATTGAGCTAAAATAGCCTCTAAGGTCCCTCTTGCTCTAGGTCTATCATTTACATGAAGCTTATGATCCTAGAGTAAGAAGGAGCCTTGAATTTAAAACTAGAAAATAATTTAGATTCAACTCAGATAATATTTACTGAGCCCCTGTGCTTGGTTTGGGGATAAAAAAGGAAGCTATGATACAGGCCTGGCTCTGCTCCCAAGGAACTTGTGGTATCACAAGAGTGAAGAGTAAATAAGCAGCATGTTGGAGTGGAAATACTAGGGAACCTGTACAATAAAACTGGAGTTCATCACTGCTTTTCCAAGAAATATGCATAAGACCTTTGGCAAATCCTGTGATTTCAATGAACCTTTCTTCCTGATTTGTAAAACAATAAGGTTGGAATAGATATCTTCTAAGATCTCATCTAGGAGATGGCTCAGTGGATAGAGTGCTGGAACTGAGTTCAAATCTCTCCTCAGACACTCAGTAGCTATGTAAATTGCTATAATTGGGCAAATTACTTTACCTCTGTTTCCCTTAGCTCAAAAGGGAAGAAAATGGCAAACCACTCTGGTATCTTTGCCAAGAAAACCCCAAACAGGCAATGACTCATGAAAAGTCAGACACAACTTAATGATTGAACACCAACAAGGTCCTTTCTGGCTCTTGATCCAGGAACCTATGAAGTCACTTATAATTCATGCTTATTCTCCTCCTCCATTAAGAGAGAGGTTTGGATTAGATGTCCTCTAAAATCCCTTTATATATATATATATATATATATATATATATATATATATATATATATGCAATGACTTCAAAGAAGGGTGAGGTAAGGTCAAAGGAAAGGTCAAGTAGAGGAAGTGTTAGGGGGTATGTGAGAAAAAAAAATGCTTTGCGGCTGTGAGCCAGGGAATGTTCATGGGAAAGATAAGTCAGTCCTTGGGAGAAGAGAAAAATTTCATTAGACTCAGATGGGGTTTGAGGAAATAGATAAAAAGCAGGACTAACCTGGTTCCAATTGTTGATTTCAAGTACACTGATTTCCAAAGGAAAAATAAAAGAACAATGATTGATTTAGAGCTAGATGAGAACTCCCTCAAATTTTACAAAGGAGGGAATTGAGTCACAGAAAGGTGGATTGATTTGTCCACCATCATTTTATTATATATCTAGACCCAGATGGGATATTAGAGATAGTATAATCGAACCCTATCATTTTTCAGACGTGGAAACTGAGACTCAGAGTAGAAATTAATTACATTTTCAAAGACAGGAAGAACTGTTTGCAAATGAGGAAATCGTTTCTCTGGAAACAGTCCCAAAGAAGGTAAATATTTAATGCAGGGTCCACACAGTGAACTTGGGGTTCAAATGAGACAAAAACCAAGGTCTTTATATTTCCAAGCCATTGTTCCATCCATGCTGATTTGGGGAGGAGAAAACTTGCTCCTCATTGCAAGCATATTCATCCAGCTGCTTAAAGCTTTTTTGTACCTGCTGAGCTATCCCCCCTGCATGGCCACAATGACATCTGTTCAGTCATCACAGGCTACTACTATCTGTCCATTTCTTAGACAGTTTCAAAACAGAGTGATGAGATTGCCTTAATCAGAAGTCCTTCATTGACACTGGGGAGAGGGAAGAGAAAATACCTCTTAATTGTGACTCACTTTAGTTTGGCTGAATTTTAATTAAGCAACAAGACAGAGGACACCATGCATTTCTGGCCAATTATGGCGCACTGCAGGGGAGCATTGTAAAGAAGGAGGCTGCTGGCTGAGGGACTTTAGAAGACCAACAATCCCTGCTGAAGCACATGGCCCAGGGGGTCTTGTTGTTTTGAAGCTATATTTGTCAATGAAGATAAGAAAATGAGTATGAAACCTTCAGAAGTTATTGTGATGGAGGGGCGAAGCCAGCTGCCATCAAAGAGTTATAATTGGTAGGAAATATTTGTCTTCCAAGCCCCAATCTGTCTCCCTGTAGTGGACCCCCAAAGGTGCCATAGTTAGCATTTGGGATGTGGTTGGCAGTTCTGCATGTCTTGTTATGGATCAGGAAGATGGATGTTTGAACTCTGGCTCATTCTTGTATTAGTTATTTAGTTCTGAGCAAGTCATTTAACCTATTTATTGGTGAAATAGTTATGATAATAATAGCACCTATCTCATGAGGTTGTTATGTTTTAAGAGAGATCATGTATGTTATGTCATGGAGATGATGATGATGGTGATGATGATGATGGGAATGGCTGTGATAGCAATGGCAGTGGTGATATCACATAAAAAATGAAAGCTAAGGGTGAGGATGAAGCTGGTGATGATGGTGATACTGATTTTGGTAATGATGCTAATGATACCCAGATTTACAATTTTGTTAATGAAGGAAAATCCTAGTAAAGAAATTCCCTCTAGTCTAGCTGATGAATACCTGTTCTTGAACTTAAAATCTTTGAGAATTTTCTGAGGGCATTAAATGTTAAGTGACTTGTCCAGGTACAACAGCCAATATGTGTCAGAAGTGGGTCAGCTCCCAACCTTTGGCCAGCTCTGATTCTAAAAATTATTCAATGATGATTCTATCGCCCTCATCTATGATTCTCATTTTCTTCATCCTTCTCTTCCTCCTCTTTATGATTAACAGCAACAGCAGCACTTCAAATAGTGTCTGGCACATAGTAGTTCCATAATACATGTTGTTGACTTGATTTTATAACCATTCTATTTCTAATCTATTTCTAATTTTATCATCACTATTATTAGTAGTAGTATTTAATGCATATACTAAATCAGTAGTTCTCAAGGTGTGGTCTGCAGAACATGGAGAATCTAATGACCCTATGGCCCTTTTAGGATCTGAAAAATCAAAATATGTCCACAATAATATTAAGATGTTTTAATTTTAACATGGTAAATATTGATGGATATGACCCACATAAATAAAAGCTTTGTGGGGGATACTAAAAAATATTATAGCATATTAAGGGGTCCTGAGACCAAAATGTTTGAAAACCATGGTACTATTATATTTTTAGGGAGAAAGCGTACAAGAAAACATAGTGATAAGTAATGTATTATTCTTTGAACAATACTCTTTGAGAGTGATCCATCCAGATTTGAATGACTTCCAAGAAAATTTTCAGGTTCTGATATCAATCCACTGGTCACAACAATAGGGATGGGGAGGGATGAGGATCAGTGCAATTGTCCATTTCAAAGCACCATGACATAGTGGGGTATGGTACCAGAATTTGGAATCAGAGAAATCTGCCTTTGCTACTTACTAGTACTATTACCCTTTGTGCGTCTCAGTTTCCTCATCTGAAAGAGGAGGGAGTTGGGCTAATATTTGTGTCTGTCATAGTCTTTTTTTTTTTTTTGACAGTCTGGTGAAATCTATAGGCTACTCATATTTTTTTTTTAATCTAGCTTACCTTCATAATTTCAGGAAATGTCAGATTTCAATTAGAGGTTAGTGGAAATGATGTTTGTTTTCCAGCCAAGTGCACAGACTCCCTGAAATCTGTCAAAAGATCTCTTGGAAGGTAGGAAGGTCTGTAGATCCAAACTCATTGAAGGTCAGTGTCTCTTCCTGCTCAAGCAATCATTCAAGCAATTAAATAGCATGTGTTAAGCACCTACTATGTGCTAAACACCGAGGACACAAATACAGTGTGAAACGTTCCCTACCCCTCAGTAGCTTACATTCTATGAACTGAGATACTAAGCACATATAAAAGTATGCAGAGATATGATCTTATGCTACTATGTTTTTTCACCTTGAGCCTCAGGTTCCTTTTTTGGAAACAGAAGGAGCTAAATCAGCTGATCTCTAAGATTCTCTTCAACTCTCAATCATCTTCTGATATCTAAGGAACACTTGGACTTCCTTGTGTGTTCCATGGGGTACATAAGTTTCTCTTCCTAGTCTTGAGAATTTTGTGGATATTCCTAGATAGAGTGATATAATATCTAAGGTTCAGTCAGCTTCACCATATCAATACTGGGACCATAGATAGCTGTGAGTTATAGAAGAAAGACAACAATGAAAAAAAGAGATAAGAGATATAAAGAGTAAATTTAACCCAATCCCAAAAGGTTGGGTTTTTTGTTTCTCTGAGATCCATAAGACTAGCTTGGGACAGGCTTGCTACATTCTAGGGATATGATAGCCAAAGTCCGGCATCTTTCTACCTGATATTTAATCTGTCATGTCTGAATAAAATCCCTCCCCTTGGTTCTCCCTATAAAATCCATAGTCTTCTCCTTCATCAGGATGTTGCCCCAACTGTGATCTTGATATTCTGGTATCAAGGCTCTGAAGATTTTAGGAGAAGTCCATCAAGCTGGAAGGATCCTCAAAATTCATCTCATCTCCCTGATGGTAAAATGACTTCTCCAAATTCACATAAGTAATAAGTATCAGAGGCTAGATTTGAACCCACACTCTTTTCACTGTAGCCTTGTCTCCAAATTTTGATAGCATCATTGTTGCCTGTTTTTATTGCCTCTTGTCCCTGATTTCTCCTCTCTGAGTATTCCTTAAGCTTTGGCTACCATGGTTTTTATTGCTAGTAGCACCCTGTATCTTTGAAATCTCCCCTAAATTCTCCAAATGGCTAGAACAGAATAGTAGTTTGTAAAAGATTAGTAAAGAAGCTTGGGAAAAAAGGTAGGAGAGCAGCCTTCATTTAGGATATAATCAAGGAAGTCAGTGGCTGAATTTTGGGAGTTTTTGAAAAACAAGTGAGAGATCCAGAGTCAGGGCTCATTTATGTAGCCAAGATTAGAGAAAGGAGGTAAAGGAAAAACAAGTTAGGCTGGTAAATTCAAAGCATACAAAAGTACCACAGAAAAGGGCAATGATGAGTTTCTCTAACTAGATATCCAGATAACACTTGAGGGATCTGCCTAGATAGAGGGGAAAGGGATTTTAAATATCATTCAGTCCAACCATCTTATCTTCCAAATGAGGAAACTGAGGTTCAACATTAGAATAACTTCCCCAAGAATACACTAGAAGGATTATAGATCTAAGTCAGAAAGGACATGAAAAGTTAACTAATCCAGCTTCCTCTCATTTTACAATTGAGAAACTGAATCCCGTACAGACTAACCTATGGTCTTAAAGAAAGAATTACAGACTTAAAGTTAGAGGAATCCTCAAGAATCATGTATGTAATTCAACTCCCTCATTTGACAGATAAGGAAATTGAAGCCCAAATCAAATTAAATCATTTCACCAAGGTTACACACATGGCAAGTGGGACAGATGGGATTTAAATCTAGGTCCTCTCAGTGCCAAACCACAACACCACACTGCCTTCCAGTAATCTCCAAACAGGGCTAGCCTGAGTTCTTCAAACAGAGCTAAGCAGGAGCATGTATAGAAACAGCTATGGCTGAAGGAATACAGAATCCAGAAGAACCCCAATCTCAGAGTTAAGGGGGAACTCAAGTCTGGCAATACTAAGTTGGAAACCTTATCTACAGCATCTCTGATCGATGGGCAACAATGCCCAGGAAATAGCATTTTATTATCCCCAAATGCTTGTCTCACACAATACTGGGGGATAGGGACTATGGACTTCATTTTCCAGCTGTCACAGATGAAGAAGCTGAGATTTAACAAGGCTTATGTGACATCTTGGAGGTTGCCAAACTGTGAATGGCAGGGAGCAAAATGAAAGCACAAAATGAAAGAGATCTTAAGGGAAGGAGGGCATGGATCAGGGTGGTCCAGCAGACCTGAAGCTCTTGTGCTTCAGCATCCACATCACATCAGTGCAATCCTGAGCAGATCCTTCCATGTCCATCTTTAGATGACATCTGGGGTTCCTTTTCCCTCCATGGATTTCAGGTCCTAAATATTGACAAAGACCATGATCACCAAGGGTTCTTAGAACAGGACTTTCTAAGATCATGCATTTTAAAGGGGGAAAAGTTATTTAATTCTCTCATTGAGTGGAGCTGAGGAGATTCCATGTTTAAAATTAGAGCCATTTAGAATTGTGGAATAGATGTTTTCCTATTTATAAACAGAGCACATAAGTCTTAACTTATTCTCAAATTATTTGACACTTTTTGCCATCTGAAACAAAGTAGCTAAAATATTATTTAAACCAAGGGATCGTGACCTTGGCCTAATTTGCTATGATCAAAGACTAGAATTGCTTTTCTCCTGTTTCCTTTATTCTTTGGCGATCAATTCCTTAGAAAAGTTAGAGATAGCCTCATTGATTTGCAAATCCCTCCCTCCACCCAGCAGTCAATGCCAAGTTCAGGGTTGCTACAGGTACTATTTGTCTTATTGATGTAATTTCTTATACTTTTGCTGCTGACTGGCCTTGGATCAATTGTATTAATAATATAACTGGTATCTTTCCATCCTTTTCCCTGCCCCTCAGCTCCCCAATTATGTTGCAACTTTAATCTCCATCTTAAAAGCCTTCACCATTAAAAGCTTCTTTCAGATGTAAAGTCAGCCCTCTCCACCTGAAGAAGCTAGTAGGAATCAAGAAAAGGATGATAGGGTGTGTATGGTGTGTGTGTGTGTGAATGTGTGTGTGTTAATTCAAGTCTGTTGAAACTCAAAGGAGAAAGAGAGGGGGGGAGGGTGAAGGTAAGGGAAGGAGAGAGAGACAGACAGACAGAAATAGAGAGAAACAGTGAGAGACTGTTAGAGATAGAGACATATACAGATAGATTTACTCCTCAATAATCATCTGAATCTTGGGGTCAGGATGATTTGCTAAGTGGACTATTATTAGACTGAAAGTAAGGAGATGAGTTCAAATCACAGTTTTTATATTTGACCTTAGAGGAATTAGTTAGTGACAGTATGGTAGAATGGATGGAGTGCTTCACTAAGTTTCTTATTTACTTAGTCTCATCTCTCCTAAGTTTCCTAATGTGTAAAATGAAGGGATTAGACTAGAAGTATTTTCCAACTCTTACTCCATGAGCTTATAAAGTAAGTCACTTATCCTTCCTCATTGGTAACATAATGAGTTAATCTTAAATGTTGGAGAGAATATGGGGAAATTAAAACCTTATTGATATAATATGATTTGTGGTCCCCTGATTTTAGGAGAACTTCTGTTCTAATAATAAGTCAGAATCTTAAATCTTCTGGCATTGGAGTCTGCCTGAGGGACTTCCCACACTCTCAATCTATGAACAACCATCTGTCTGATTTTGAATAGACCACTCCTCAATTCATTGCTGACTGTCAGATAGCTTCTGGCTTCAGGATAGTCCAATGGATCTAACTCCTGAGATACCAGTAATCTGTTGGTCTATAAGAACCAAATTCTGGAGATCACTAATCCTTCCTATCTATGAACCACAGAATTAGCATATCAATGATAGAAAGCTGGATAAAAGTTTCTCCTTGCTTTTGTTTCTCAGCTAATTTCTTTTGGAAATTCAGCCCATTCAGCCCATAAAATTACAATAAATTTGCCCTTTGTCTAAGAAGATGGGTTCAAGCCTGCAACTTCTTTTGAGACACTTTGCTACACCAGTCTATGACCCCGAACTCCCCCTTTCAATCTCAACATTATTGTATTGTTGATGAAGTAGTAGAATGATTCTACCATTCTGGAGAACTAAAAGCAAAGGGCTACAAAACCATGTATACCCTTTGACTAAGCAATACCGCTATTAGGTCTGTATCTCAAAGAAATAAAAAACAAAAAGGAAAAGATTTATATGTACAAAGATATTTATAGTAGTTCTTTAAGTGGTGGCAAAGAATTGGAAATTGAGGGAATGCCCATCAATTGCAGAAGGGCTTAGCAAGTTATCGTATGTGATTTTGATGGAATGTTATTGTGCTCTAAGAAATGATGAGCAAGATGCTCTCAGAAAAACTTGGAAAGATTCACATGAATTGGTGAAAAGTGAAATGAACAGAGCCAGAAGAACATTGTACACAGTAGCAACAATATGGTATGATGCTTTACTGTGAATGACTTAGCTATTTTTATCAATAAAATGATCCAAGACAGTTCTGAAGAACTGATAATGAAAGGTACTGTGTATCACCAGAGAAAGAACTAGTAGAGTCTGACTGCCAATCAAAGATAACTTTTCTTTATTTTCATTATTTTTCTATTTTTTTCTTCTGTGTTGTCTTTTATAACATGATTTACAGAAAAATGTGTTTTGCATGACTACAGATGTATATACCATGTCAAATTGCTTGCCTTTGAAAAAAGAATGAAAAAGTTGTTTATATATATACATATATAATTAGGGAAAATTATTAAGCAAAACATTAGTTGTTCTTAATTATCTCTGACATATTTTCCATATTTACATATATTATTATTTCCTTTACTTCTTGGTCAAAAAAAAGCCACTGAATTCAGTAATCTCCAAGGTCTCTTTCATATTTGACAATTCCTGGTTCTCTTACGTCCATATTCCAAAATACTATATTCTGAAGAAAGACACTCAGGTTGCTTGATATTTTTTTTTTATATATTTTTTCAAGGGTTTGACCTTGAGGGAGTGACTTCTAGCCCACATGATATATCTGAAAGACTGAGTGAGAAAGTCAAAATGTAAATATCCACAGGTTCTTTTCAGTTACTCAGATGTACAACAGATCTATCACTGAATATTCTATCCCTTTACATCTGCTTATGTTCCACTCTTCCCTATTTCCTAGAACCAAATCTTAAAGGTACATTGAAATGAGGAAAATTTCCTAGCAAATGAAATACATAGCTCAAAGCTCTTTGCATCCTAAAATCGGACTCTATTAAAGTTGAAAGGGGTCCTCTAGAACAGGGCTTCTTAAATTTTTTCCACTTGTGAATTCTTTTTGCCAGAGAAATTTTTACATGATCTGGATATATTTGTAATTTGATTTGTAATCAAACATTTACTGATAAGAATTCATGATTTCATGACCTCCCCTATTTAATTACACAACTGCATAAGAAGCTGCAACCCACAATTTAAGAAACTTTGCTCTAAGCATTCCTTTTCTTTCCCTGATAAATGGCCATCTAGGTTTGTTTCTGTCATCTCCCTTAACAGAGAGTTCACTACTTCACAAGGCAACCCATGCTACTGCTAGGTAACATAAATTACTTCCTAAATTTCTTTATTTTTAATGTTTAGCTGGCATCTATTTCAAACAACTCTAGTGTTTTTAATAGGTCATCAACCACACAGAGAATTTAAATGTCTCTTGTAACTCCCTCCCTTCAAAGTGTAGATTATTCTTTTTTTTTTTTTTTTTTGGTAGTGGAATGGATAGAGAAGAGGAGTGGATGTGAATTCATCAATATAAGTTAGACACTCCAGTTATAACAACCCCATCTTCCCCTTTAAATGAATCACAGACTCCTGAGAAGTCAGGAGACTTGTTATGGAAGTAGATTGTCTTTGTAAGCCACTGTAGCATCCTCAGGCCAATTTCAATCCTGATTACTTGTCACCAGAATGGAGCAGACACTATACTAGGACAACAAGACTTGGAGCAAATTAAGATCAAACTAAGTACTCTACAGGTGATTTTCTATCTGGGGACCTTGTTGAAGGCTCTACTAAATCTCTACTAAACAAATGAATCACTTGGCTCTAATTGAAGTGTCAGTTTGTATAGAGCAAACCACTCCAGCTAATGTCTACTGTTGCATCCTCAAGATTCAGTATTGACAAGTAAAGAAATGTGTTTATTCCTATGGATATGTCGTCTCTGGGTAGCCTTCAATGAACTCCATCCCAGTTAGCCAGTTGTGAGGATTCTCTATTTTGACAGAACTTGGGAACCCTTTGAGAACACAGTGACACATCTCTACATGACTACACAATTGATATGTTTCAGAAACAGCACTAGAACTTGGGGCTTCCTATCCCCAAAACAGCTGAATGACTAGGCTTCGTATCATATTATTCCCCCTCCTTGTATTTTCCACTTAGGAGATATTTTCCCCCCTTTTCTGGGACCAACCAAAAGTATTCTACTCTTTTTTTCCTTATGATAGCCATGCAGATAATTGAAGACAAATATTCTACCCCTAGCACCCACTATAGTTTATTCCTTCAATTGTTTGTCCAAACTTTCCCAACTTAACTTTTGATTCCTAAAATTTAAGTATAGAGGAAATAATATGGAATTTAAAGATATACAGGCTCTATCCTGGTAACATTGGGAATAAGTCACCTAACTTCTTCAGAGCTGAGCTTTCCCATTGACAAAATGATGGGGTTGTACCTCAAAGTTCTCTTCTAGCTGTAGAAGTAGGTGAAATATACTCATTTCCTTCCATTGGTCCCTAAAATGGAGACTTTTCCTTCCTCAATATTCTTCATTAGTTCTAATTTCTTCCTCTTCAAACACAGATCTTAATACAATGGTCTGGATATAGCTTCATCAGTGTAGAATTCAGTGAAGCTATTTCTTCCTGTAATCTATTCACTGTAGTTCTTTTAATGTAGGCTAAGATGGCATTAATGCTTTAAGTAATGATATCACACTATTGCCTTATAATAAGCTTTGGTCCATTAAAATGAGATAAAGTAATTTCCCAGATAGGTAAAGCAAATGACCACCATGAGGCCATGATTTTAAAGGTATAAGTAAGGATGCCCAAATTAAAGTCTTAGAATTATAGAATCTTAGAACTGGGACATCTCTGAGCAGCCCTTATAGGTAATACATTCACACCCTATCCCTGACAAGGAATCATCTAGCATCTAGCTTCTCTGTCTGAGTGATTCTTATAATAAAATATAATAGGAGCAGCTAGGTGGTGCACTGGATAGAGCACTAGCCCTGAAGTCAAGAGGACCTGAGTTCAAATCTGGCCTCAGATACTTAACACTTCCTACTGTGTGACCCTGGGCAAGTCACTTAATCCTAATTGCCTCAGCCAAATATATATATATACATACATATATACAAATATATATATATACACATACATATATATGTATATGTATGTATACATATACACCTATATATATATATATACATATATATGTATAGGTGTATATGTATATATACATATATATGTATATGTGTATATGTATATATATATACATATATGTGTATATATATATGATATAACTCCCTATGCCACAGCATGTCATTCCATTCTTTAAAAAGAAAAAAAAATCAATTTATTATTTTAATCATTCTTTTCTTTTTAAATTAAGTTCCAAATTCTTTTTCTTCTTCCCAATTCCTTCCAAAGCCATTAAGAAGATAAGCAATGTGATATCTTTCTTTCTTTTCTTTCTTTTTTTTTTTTTTGCTGAGGCGATTGGGGTTAAGTGACTTGCCCAGGGTCACACAGCTAGGAAGTGTTAAGTGTCTGAGACAAGATTTGAACTCAGGTCCTCCTGACTTTAGGGCTGATGCTCTAACCATTGCACCACCTAGCTGCCCTATGTAATGTGATATCAACTATACATGTAAAATATAAATATGCATGTGAAATCATGCAAAATATATTATCATATTCACCATATCACAAAAAAGCAAGAAAAAGTAAAGTGAGAAAATGATATTACAGTTTTCATTCAGTGCATCAGTTGGGAGTGGATAACATTCTTTCATTATGAATCTTTTGGAATTGTCTTTGATCTTTGTATTGATCAGAGTTGTTGGGTTTTTCACACTTGGCTATCATTACCACATTGCTATTACTATGCACAATGATCTCCTGGTTCCTCTAACTACATTTTGCATCAAGTTGGTCTTATCATATTTTTCTTCTGAAATCACCCTAACTTTGTCATTTCTTATTGCACAATAGAATTCTATCACTTTGTTCCCTTTGTTCAGCTATTCTAGAGCTGATGAGCATTCTCTCAATTTCTAAAAAATAGCTGCCATAAATATTTTTGTAGATATGAGTCTTTTCTTTTTTGTATGAAATCTTTGGCATACAGAAATAGGAATAGTATTACTTGACCAAAGGGTATGCATGATTTTATTGCCCTTTGGGATGAGTTCCAAATTGTTCTCTAGAAGAGTCAGACCAATTCACACTGCATTAACGATTCATTCATGTACCTATTTTTCCCTCATCCCCTTCAAAACTGGCCATTTTGGATAAATGTGAGGTGGTATCTCAGAGTTATTTTAATTTGCCTTGCTTTAACCAGTAGTGATTTAGAGCATTTTAAAAATATGATTACAGATAGCTTTGATTTCTTCTTCTGAAAAGTACCTGTTTATATTCTTTTGCCATTTATCATTGAGGAGTGGCTTTTATTTTTGTAAACTTGGCTTAATTCTTTACTCAGTATATATTTGAGAAATGAGGCCTTTATCAGAATTTGTTGTAAAAAAACTATATTATTCCACTGTCAATGTACTTTTGACCAAAATGTGGTTTCCCTGATAATCCATTTTAATTAGGTTTTACAATTTTTGTAAATTGGACTTAATTCTTTACTTAGCTATATTTGAGAAATAAAGCCTCTATCATGATGAAATAATATAATTTTTTACGTCTTTATCATAGACTTGTAAAAAATTATATTATTTCATCATCAATGTACTTTTGACCAAAATGTGGTTTCCCTGATAATCCTTTTTAATTAGGTCTATTTTTGCTTTTGCTTTGTCTGAGATCACGAATGCCATCCCTGCTCTTTTTTTTGGCATGTTTATTTTATATTATTTATTAGTATTTTATTTTTCCCCAACAATATGCAAAGACAAATTTTAGCTTTCAGTTTTACAATATTTTGAGTTCTGATTTTTTCTCCCTCCCCTCCCCTCAGCCATTCCCTAATTGATGGGTATCTCTTAAATTTCCAATATTTTGCCGCCAGCAAAAGATCTGCTATAAATATTTTTGTTTATGTAGGTTATTTTCTTTTTTATGTTCTCTTCAGGATACAGACTTACTAGTGGTACGATTAGATCAGAAGTTATGCCCAGTTTGGTTGCCCTGGATGCAATGAGAGATCGTGGCCTTGGAAAAAGTGGCTATGAGCAATAGGAGAAGAAGTGCTAAGAGATATCTAGATGGACCTTATTATAGTTGGAGGTTAGTCAGTTTCTCTGGGCTGAGGATAACAGTAAACTTTCTTGAGATGCACAAAGATCTGGCTCTCTTCATTATCTATAATCCTCAAACAGATCTGATCATGCCATTACTTGATTCAATCAAATCCAGGGCATCCTCATTTCTCCCAGGATCAAATATAATGTACTATTAAACTCTTTATTCAAAAAAAAAAAAAGGATCAGATTTGGAATTGAGAGTTATCTGAGTTCAAATTCTAGCTCAGGTGTATATCAGCTGTGTGACTCTGTAGAAGTCACTAAATTTCTCTGGCCCTCAGTTTCTTCCTTTGTAAAATAAGGGAGTATAACTTGATGGTGCAGTGAACAGAGTGTAGAGTCAGGATAACCTGAGTTCACATCCAACCTTAGATATTTACTAACAGTGTAGTATTGTACGGATTATTAACCTCTGTCTGCTTCGGTTTCTTCCACTGTAAAAGAAGATAGAAGGAAATGACAAACCATCCCAGCATCTTTGCTGAGAAAACCCCAAAATGGGATCACAAGGACTCACAAACTTATTGAACAACAACTTCCTGACTCTAGGTCCAGGATTCTATTCATTGTGTCACCTAGCTGCCTCATAAAAGTAATTTCCAAAAGTTTCATGTCTTTTCTGCAGAGCAGGTTTAGAATGCATGGAGGGCTGAGAGAAGGATGACCACTGAAGTAGGGCAAGGACTCCCACCAGGTCCCTGAAGACCTTTCTATTTCATAATTTTACCAAAGAGCACTATCAGAATGCATCTTACATGTGAAGTCCACTCAGATCTAAACCTCAGCTCTTAGATGGACAAATGAGTGAAAGGACAGCCACACAAGTACAATGATTAAAAGCAGGTCCTACTCCTGTGGAACTGAGGGAATTTCCCAGATGGGGTTGTTAAGCCTAGTTCTAGTGAGAGTCTTATCTCCATTAATGATTGGGAAGAAATGAGCAAACAGTAGAGAGATTAACTCCACAGATGGCCCTAAACTGAGAAGATTGTAAATAACAATGAATAATGAGAAATCACACAGAGACTTAGAAAAAGTGGGACTTGGTGATATAGTTCCATCAAAGAATTTGAAAGTGGAAGGGTCATTAAAACCAATGTTAAGGTCGAGACTGAAACTCCTCTAGGTAAGTGTCCATTCAGAAAAAAAAAAAAAGGATCAGATTTGGAATTTAGAGTATCTAGTAGCTAAGGCACTAGTTCCTTTTCTTTCAGCTCTAATAATTCCAAAGCCACTCTTTATATTGAAAAGAAATCTTCCTCTCTGCAACTTCCACACAATAATTCTAATTCTACCCTTTAGTACCTAGTAGTATATGTCTAATGTCCCTTTCCATATGGCACCCATTCACATATTTGATGTCAGTGTTCATATCATTCTAAATCTTTCCCTCTCTAGGCTATACTTCCCTAAACACTCCCACCAATCCTCATACGCCAAAGTTTTACATCTCATCAATCCAGTTGTGACCCTAGTCATTAAGACATTGTCAACATCTATTACTGTGGCATCTAACCCAGAGACACTGTTGTTAGGCATAAATCCTTAGAGTGGTCACATAAAAAGAAAGGTTCCATAGGCATGAAAATACTCAATATTTTTGAGTGGTAAAAAACAGCTAAATGGGTGGAATAGTAAATATTGCACTTGGTCTAAAGTCAGGAAGACATGAGTTGAAATTTAGTCTTAGATACTTACTGTTTATATGACACTAGGTAAATAATTTTACATCTGCCTACTTTAATTTTCCTCAACTGAAAAAAGGGAGATAATAATAGCATCTTCCTCATAGGGTAAAACATTTTGGCTGATATATCTGTTGTTCAGTCATTTTTCTTTTTTTATTGAAGCTTTTTATTTTCAAAACCTATGCAAGGATAATTTTTTAACATTGACCCTTAAAAAGCTTTGTGTTCCAAGTCTCCCATAGATGACAAGTAATCCAATATATTTTAAACAGGCATACATACTTTTACAATTGTCTTGCTGCACAAGAAAAATCAGATTAAAAAGTGAAAAAATGAAAAAGAAAATGAAATTCAAGTGAACAACAACAAAAGAAATAAAAATGCTATGTTGTGATCCACATTCAATTCACATAGCTCTCTCTCTGGGTGTAGATGGCTCTCATCATCACAAGATCATTGGAACTGGCCTGAATCATCTCATTGTTGAGAAGAGCCACATCGATCAGAACTGATCATCGTATAATCTTGCTGTTGCTGTATATAATGATCTCCTGGTTCTGCTCATTTCATTCAGCATCAAGTCATATAAGTCTCTCTGAAATTATCCTGCTGATCATTTCTTATAGAACAATTATACTCCATAAAATTCATATACCATAGCTTATTCAGCCATTCTCCAATTGATGGGCATCCATTCAGTTTCCAGTTTCTTGCCACTACAGAAAAGGCTGCCATAAACTTTTTTTTGTACATGCGGCTTCCTTTCCCTCCTTCAAGATCTTTTTTGGGATATAAGCCCAGTAGAAACACTGCTGGATCAAAAGGTATGCACAATTTGATAATCCTTTGGACATACCTCCAAATTGCTCTCCAGAATGGTTGGATCAGTTTACAACTCCACCAAAAATGTTTTAGTATCCCAGTTTTCCCACATCTCCTCCAACATTCATTATTTTTTCCTGTCATCTTAGCCAATCTGAGAGGTGTGTAGTGGTATCTCAGAGTTATCTTAATTTGTATTTCTCTGATCAATAGTGATTTGGAGCACCTTTTCATATGACTAGAAATGGTTTTAATTTCTTCATCTGAAAAAATTTCCATATCTTTTAATTATTTATCAATTGGAGAACAGTCATTTTTCAATTATATCTAACTCCATATTTGGAGTTTTCTTGGCAAAGATATTAGAATGGTTTGTCATTTCCGTGTCCAGCTCATTTTACAAATGAGGAAACTGAGGCAGACAGGGTTAAATGACTCTCCAGAATCACTATCTGAGCTAGTAACTATCTGAGGCCAGATGTGAATTCAGGAAGATGAGCCTTCTTGACTCCAGGCCAGGCATTCTATCCAACATACCACCTAGGTGCCTATGCTTGGCACCTTACTATGTGTTTATTCCCAAATGGAAACTAATTAGATAACTATTGATGGGGGAAAGATTAAACATTTTATGGTACATGTCAGTAGAGCAGGAGAACATTGTATACAGAAACAAGATTATATGATGATCGATTGTGATGGACTTGGTTCTTTTCAATAATGAAGTGATTCAAGACAATTCCAATAGACTTGTGATGGAAAGAGTTATCCACATCCAGAGAAAGAATTATGAAGACTATACATAAAAGCATAGTATTTTCACCTTTTTGTTGTTAGTTTGCTGGGGGTTTTTTCTATCTTGTGTTTATTTTTTTCATTTTTGATCTGATTTTTTTTTTTTTGCTTTTTTTTCCCCTGAGGCCATTGAGGTTAAGTGACTTGCCCAGGGTCACACAGCTAGGGAATGTTAAGTGTCTGAGACCAGATTTGAACTCAGGTCCTCCTGATTTCAGAGCTGGTGCTCTATCCACTGCACCACCTAGCTGTTGATCTGATTTTTTTCTCACACAGCATGAAAAATGTAGAAATATGTTTAGAAGAATTGCATATGTTTAGCCTATATTAGATTACTTGCAGTCTAGAAGAGGGGAAGGGAAGAAGGAGGAAGAAAAAATTTGGAATACAAGATTTTGGAAGGGTGAATATTGAAAACTATATTTGCATATATTTTGAAAAATAAAAAGTTATTGTTATCATTGTTTAAAAAAAGAAAGAAGAAAATATCCTTTTTCTCTCTAAGGGTACCACAGTATTAACATACCTGCATCTCACTCAGATTAACTTCCTGCATGGTGCCTAACTTGGGGCACTCTATTGGTGATAGAATTTATTAGACTCAAAGTATTCCTAAGGTCTCTGTTCCTCTGCCTCCCCACTTGAATTTGCCCCCAGTGCTAGACTTCCCAGTTACATATCTATCATTATGACTATTTTAATAATAAGTAAACAGATGTAAGAGGTGAAGTGATTTGCCCTGTCATATAACTAGTAAGGACCATAATAAAAACTAAAACTTTGATTCGACATCCATTGCACCTTTTACAATCTCTCACTGCTTATCATATCTAGTTTTTCTCTGAACCTTCTGAAATTTACTCTTCTAAAGTAGGAAATGTTTGTTTAGCTTCACAATAAGCACAGTATTCCTTTGGTTATCTAACACCTACTCTAAAGGATATGACAGCTTTCAAGATCCCCATAATTTCCCCTTCATAAATTTGTTTATTTTTGTTAGGTTAGATTTACATCAATAATTCTTCTTTGTTAAAGATGAAATTATGAGCTTGAAAGGTCAAAATTTATTATTATGCTTTTATTTTATTTCTGCCTTTACCAGAAAGAACCTGGTTACTTGAAATCTCTCATTACAATTATCTCTCTTTGTGCTATTACAAATCTCTTTTTGTGCTAGCTAATCATCCATAACCTCCATCTGGCCAAGCTATACATAGTATATTTTTACAATGTCATTTTTCTTTCCTTAAATCTATCAATTTCTAAAAAGACATGCTTTGATATACAGTACACTTTGGCTTTACTTCCAGTCTATTATTTTTTAATCATTACCTTTGAACAGTCTATTTGACATCAATTGTTCTCTTTCTGCTCCCTTCATTCTGCAAATGTTCACCTAAGTCTTTCAAAACTCTCTAAATAATCCTCAGTACAATGTAAATTGTAGGAAGGGATTGTTTGACTTTTTAAATCTACATATTTTGAATTTAGCATAGTTTCTGGTAGATGATAAGCACTTAATGCTTGCTCATTGATTGATTGGTTAATGGTTTCTGATTTAGTCATTGCATTTGAATGCTTTTCTTTGTTCTATCCATTTTCAGCTTAAAACACTCATGGTAGTTGATAAGGGATTCAATCAACTAATACTTTTCCCTCCATTTGTCTTTAGATGCACATTGTCTCTAACCAAGATACAATAATTCCTGTACCTTAAGAAATCCAACTCCTATTACTCTCTTATTTTTTCAGATAATTGTTCACTTTCCATGAGCTCTTTTTCCAAAGTCCCTATCATTGATTGGAACTAGCATCACTATGGCATCCTGTCCTTCTGCTGCACTTTACATCCTCTAAATCAGGGATTCCTTTATGACATGAATTCCTACAGCAGTCTGGTAAAGCCTATGGAGCCTTTCTCAGAATAATTAAAAAAAACATAAAATAAAATGCATAGGATTGCAAAGGAAACCAGTTATATTAAAGCACAATTATCTAAACATATAAGAAAAACATACCCCAAAGTTCATAGATACCCAGGTTTAGAATCCCTGCCATATAGATTAATTCCAGACTTCTAATAGTAGTGCTTATTCTGACACAAATCATAAAAAGTAAATCAAAAAAGGAGGGGGGAAGAAAAAACCTGCTAGTAAGAAAAAAATTTATAGCATCTCTTTTTGTTGTGGTAAGAATTGGAATATGAAGGGATGCTCATCAGTTGTGAAATGGCTAAACAAAATGTGATATATGATTGTGATGGACAATTATTGTGCTATAAGAAATAGCAAGTTGGACAATTTAAGAAAAATCTTGAAAGACATGTGAACTGATGCAAAGTGAGGTGAACAGAACCAATAATAGTGATATTGTATGATGAAGAATGGTGAAGGACTTAGCTATTCTCAGCAATACAATCATTCAAGACAATCTCAAAGGGCTAATGATAAAGCATAATGTCTTCTTCCAGAGAAAGAACTGACATTGTCTGAATACAGACTGAAGCATGCTATTTTCTCTTTCTTTCTTTCATTCTTTTTCGTTTGAGTCTTCTTGTTCAAAATGATTAATGTAGAAATGTTTCCCGTAACTGCACATGTATAACTTGTTATTTGATTGCTTATCATATCAGTGATGGAGGAGGGGAATGAAGGAAAGAAGAATAGAATTTGGAACTCAAAACTTTTTTAAAGTATTAAAAATTGTTTTAACATATAATTAGGAAAATATAAAATATTACATATTTTAAAATGTAAATCATAGGCATTAAGTTTTAATTATGTTTTAGGAGACTTTCCATCACAGGTTGCATCCAAGTGCTAGGAAGTTAGTCTATTCCATCATGCAGTATATGTCATTCTCTGTAACCTGATTTTCCACCTGTGGATTCTCCTTGTAATTCAGAAGATACCAAGCTACCTCTATGGATCATTTAAAGTATAATCCCAATCTTTCAGGAATTCTTTCCATTCCCTTTCTCATCACAAATGTATACCTTCTATCTTCTTGGCAATGGTGTATCATGCCTTTGGAATCTTCAAAGTTTTTTTTTTTTTTGCTTCTCATTAATTTAATCTCGAATTACTTCTTCCATTCTACTTGGGAAGTCTTCCTTCTCACTAAAAAACCTGAAAATTGTCTCCAATTCTTGTGCTTTCTCTGATAGGTAAATAAATTTAAATTTCATAAATGTATAGTCTTTGATTGTTTCTAGGTAAAACATAGGTATAATATAAATGTCATTAATTATCACCTTTCCTTCCCCAACTTACTTTTTCCTCCTCTGAAATGGCAAATCCTTGTTTTTCTGAAGTTCTCCTTGATGAAATCTTATCTCTATCTATACCATAGAAGCTTCAGATCCTTCTTCCGGGGCCACTCAGTTCAGAATTCATAGATGATTGACAGTCACATCTCTCAGACTGCTTAATGTTTTATTTATGTTTCTTTAATCTGTGATTTCATTGACATAAGGAACTCATAGGAAGAATAGTCACTGATTCAGCCATTCTCCAACTGATGGGCATCCATTCAGTTTCCAGTTCTTTGCCACTAGTAGCTGCTACAAATATTTTTATATATGTGGATCCATTTCCCTTTTTTCATTCATCCTATTAAATAACTATTTGGGATAACAAGTGATTAAGTGACTGACCCAGGACCACACAGCCAGCATGTGCTAGAAGTGGTAGTTGAAACCAGGGAGTCCAGGCCCTATAATTAGCTTTCTGTCCATTAAACCATAGAAATCGCTATTCAATGGATCATGACATCATTTATTCCAATATCTATTAGATGGAAAACGGAGAAAATAATAACACCTGTCTCTATAGGGTTGTGCTGGAAGCAACTCTTTAAGTTTATAAGTGTCAGGAAAGGTGCCACCCTGCATGGGGAGAAGGGCTTTCCTCTCTTGGGAGGAATTTCAATGAAATCAGAAAGTCAAACATACCAAAAAGACATCAGATTTATTCTGCTTGGCCTTAAATGTTTGAAGAATGGGTAAAAATTAGAGGAAGATAGTGCAATAACTAATGATTAGAGCTGCCAAGAAGTAGAATGGAAAAATGGTAAAGAGGCGATGGCTTTTCCAGGACTGGGCATCTTTAAGAGAAAGCTGGGTGATAATAATTGTTCATAATGTTATAAATAGGATTAATGATTAGCTTAAGAGACTGGATGATCTCAGAGATACTTTATAACTCCAAGATTATTTTATTCTACTTCCTTCCTATTCCATTTCCTCTTTTCCCTTTTCTGTTATCTCTTCCCTCTCTTCTGCCTTTGACCACTAGAAATAATCAGTGTCTAAGTGCCAAAAAACTAGCACACACTAAGTGCCTAATCAATTCTTATTGGTTGATTGACTAGCTACTTGTTTGATCAATGCAGGATCCTTAGAAATGTTACCACAAATGGTACCAGAAGGCTGATGATCAATATCAAGATTACCCCATACTCCATGAATGGGTATTAAGCCAGAAACTATTATTTACAGCATCTTGAAAGGGAAAGGGTAAGAACTTTGACATTTAAATAGTTTGAGAATCCTGGATTAGTTCATCAAATGTCCTCTCCTTCTTTCCCTCCTCAGTGGACTCACTCTGAGACTTTGGACAGAGCATTCAGTTTCTTTGGCTGCTTTTCAATTTCTGAATAAACAAGTTTTCTTTCTATAGAATGTGCTCTTTCACAGAGGGATGCTTCACAAATCAGTGACTCAATCAATGTGGGTACTCCCTTCAGAGACATAAAATGAAAATCCCCATACATTAGTTGCTGAAATACATGAATTTCTGTGGCTGAAAGAAGAAAAAAAAATCATGACCAACTCTGATAATGAGTTTTGCTGCATTTATCTAGATTGACTGGTCCTTGAAGGACACACATAGGCATAATATCAGTTCTAGAACTGAGTGGAGCCATATATGCCATGTAGTCTAGCCTACTGATTTTATAAATGAAGAAATAGAGGCTCATAAAGGCTATTCATCTGAGATCTACACAGGTAGCATATTGAGGTGTTAGAATTTAAACTTGGGCCTATGGACTTTCTACCTAGAAATCTTTCCATTTTACTACACTGCCTGGAACTCATCCAAATTGGAAGGGGCTGTGTCAACAGGGTCTTCATTATTGAAGATCTTTAATCAGAAAATAAGGCCAGAGAATCAGAGATAGAAGAGATCTCCTAGTTCAATTCTCTCATTTGACAGATGAAGAGAAAGATACCCACTTATTTGATATGTAGAAGGGATTTGTGGTCAAGGGTAAACTGACTTAGGTACTCCTGATAGCACTTTGCATTTTGACACTATGATTTTAGGGCAGATGTCCAACTACCTCCAATGTTAGTCTTCCTGCAGGGGATTGAGGAGAGCATCCTGAATGCATGTCCTATTGCAAAGCCATCTAAGTTACTAATATCCGCCATATGCAGGGAGCTGTCTGGGAGCTGCTAAATTAATATCCCACCCCTCAAAAAAAAGAGCAATAAAAAGAGACAAAAAGATTGTTGGGAGGAATAGTTGAACTACTTAATATAAATTATATTTTAATAGGAAATTTAAGACTGAAAATATTATATTATGTTTTAATAATGTTATGTTATATTTTAATAGGAAAATTGAGATGAAAAGTATTATATTTTAATAGGAAATTTGAGACCAAAATATTATATTATATTTTAATAATTTTATAAGTTATATTTTAATAGGAAATTTGAGACCAAAAATATTATATTATGTTTTAATAATTTTACAAGTTATATTTTTAATGGGAAATTTGAGACCAAAAAAAAACTCTAGTTGCTAAAAAAGCTAAGGGAAAGTTTACAGAGTATAAATTCCTAAAGTGTATAAGCACCTGGGAAGAAACATAAGGCTGAAAGGCATCTCCTAAGGCTATTTTCTCTCAGTACTCACCTCCAGGCAGAATTATACTTATTTTTTCTAAACAGATGGTAAGATCTCTGATTCTTAATATTTTCCAGGAAAGGTGAGTCCACTCTTTTTCTAGGGGTCTGTTGTAGAGTCAAACAAACCATGTAATCAAAAAAAATTATGCTCAGTAAGTGATCAGGGTTTAGACCCAGGGAAGGTAAGGTCATGAAACTTCTAATACATAGATCTAACTTGACTTTTCAAAAGAATCATTGGGTTTTAGAGTTGGAAAGGAAACTTCAACAGATAAAAGAATACCAGAACTGGAAGAGATCTTAGAACATCAATTGGTAGAACTGAAAGTGACCTTAGGATAAAAAATGTCAAGTTGGGAGAATCCTATGAGAAGAGAATGTCAGAGCTGGAGGGAATCTTGGAACGTAGAATGTCAAAAATGAAAGACTACTAAGAATGGAAAATTTCAGAGTGGGGAGAAAATTTAGAATCATAGAAAGCTGGAATTAGAAAAGACAAGATTGTGGATTTGTTGAATGTCAGAATTGAAAGGAACCCTAGGCAATTGAATCCAACCTAAACTTGAACAATACACAATACAATACCACACAACTGACAAATGGCCATCTGCCCTTTGTTTAAAGACTGGTTGAGGAGGAATTCACTTCTTCCTAGGACAACCCCCTCAACTTTCCAATACCTCTAATTGTTAGTATATTTGTCCTTAAATTGAAACCTCTTTGCAATTTATCACTAATCCTTGTTTTTCCCTCTGGCTTAAAAAAAAGTTTAATCCCATAAAGCATAAAATGATAAATCATAGAATATCCACAATGGAAAGAATTTTGAAATATGAAAATGAGAACTGAAAAAGTTCTCAGAACATCAAATATTAGAACTCAGAATGTTAAATCTGAAAATCATCTAAATCATGGCATATGATAAGGGGTTTCAGGATTTAAAGGACTGTTTTCTGAATTCAATAATTACATATTATATGAAGGTCCTTTTTCTTTCTGAAACTTAGTCTTTCTGTAAAATTAGATAGGTCCTTCCTAGCTCTGACATTCTAAACATTCTGACATTCCATATTCTACTATTCTTTCCCCCTTTTATCTGTTTATACTTCTCTTGTGTCTTCTCCCTAAAAAAGCTTGAAATCCTTCTATTTCATTGAATAACCATTTCTCCCCCTTGGTGTATTACACTTAATTTTACTGGATAAATATATCTTGGTTCTAGCTCCTTTTTCTTCTGGAATAATCTGTTCCATGAGCTCTGATTTTTTAATGTTGCAGCTGCCAAGCCCTGCTCAATCCTAATTTTGAATCCCTGCTATTTGAATTTTTTTTCTGGTTACTTGTAGCCACTTTCCCCTTGACCTGGCAGTTCTGAAATTTGATTATAATGTTCCTTGGATTTTTTATTTTGGGATCTCTTTCTTGTGGTGATTGATGGATTCTTGAATGCCTATTGTGCTCTCTGGTTCCAGAACATTAGGAAAGTTTTTCTTGATAATGTTTTGAAAGATGCTGTCCAGATCTTCCTTTTAATTTGGCTCTCAGGAAGACCAATGATTTTGATAATGTCTCTCCTCAATCTACTTTTTAGCTTAGCTGTTTTTCCAATGAGGTATTTTTTTTTCATTCTTTTTTGTTTGATTGATTCTTGTTGTTTCCTAGAGTCAATATCTTATACTTGCTTAATTCTAACTTCCATGGTGTTGTTTTCTTCAATTAGCTTTTGAACTTTCTTTTCTATTTGGCCAATAGTGCTCTTTAAGAAGCTGTTTTCTTTACTGGATTTATATAGCTTCTTTTGTATTTAACCATTTGTACTTTTAGGCAGTTGTTTTCTTTTTCCAAGCTATTGGATTTTTTCCCATAATTCTCATTTGTTTTCCAAAATTTTTCTTCTACTTCTCTTACATGATTTTAAAGCTCCTTTTTGAGTTCTTCCATGAGATCTTTCTTGAGACAGCTTTCTACTTTTCTTTGGGGTTTTGTGCATATCTGTTTTTGATAATGTTGTCCCCATCTTAGTTTGTATCTTGATTTTCCCTTTCACAATAATAACTTTCTGTGTTCAGATGCTTTTCTTGTTGTTTGCTCACCTTTTTTGGCCTTTCCCCTTTCTTTTAAACCTTAGCTCTGCTCCCAGGATAGGAGGGGAATTGTCTCAGGCTTCTTGTGCCAAGGCTTGCCTGTTTACCTGGTGCTGTACTGATGTTGTCCTCATGCCCACTTGGCTGCACTGAGGAGATGGAATGGAGTTGGCTGGCACTGCTGGAGACCACAAGGATCTGGCTGAACCAGAGTCCTAGTCCTGATATCTGGTGTGTCCTGAGGCTGCTGGGGTGTTTTTGTGTTTCCTGAAGTCAATAGTAGTCTGGCTTTTGGCTGCTGTCTGTTTGCCTAAAGCTATGTTGAAGCATGGAGCAGGGACCTAGGCTAGAAGCTGCCTGTTGCTTAGTCATCTCTAGGATTGGCCATTATCTGTTTGCCAGAGGCTATCCTGAAGCATAAGGAGCCTGGCTGTCAGGGGGATGGGGTGGGGGAATAACGGGGTATGGGGGGAGACTAAAAATAAGTATTTATCTGTTTGCTCCAGACTGTGGGGAAGCATGTGGAAAGTTCTCAGAGCCAGAGTGTACCTATTCCCCTGGCTATGCTGAGGTACTTGGGTCATCCCGGTGTTGATATTTGCTACCACAATGAGGCTCAGAAGCTATTTCTGGTTCACTGAGGTGGAGCTGGTTCACTGCTTCCTTGCTATCATGAATTGCACTCCCCTCTTACCCAATGAGAAGGACTTTTCTTGCTGATCCAAGTTCCTTTCTCCACCCCAACATCATCTTTTTGATGGTTCTGCTGTCCAGGATTTGTTTTGGTTCCAGGATTGTAAAGTCATTTGCAGGCAAAGATGGAAGAGTTATGGTGATCTACTGCTTACTCTACCATCTTGGCTCCCGAAAGTGATTTTTCTCTCAAATACTACTGATGGGAAATATTGCCCTTTAATAGAGGTCTAATCAATCCAAGGCATCTTTTTCTCTCTTCAATAGGCTACAGGATCATAGAGCTAGTTTTGAGTAATGACGTCCATTACTAGAGACTTTCTTTTGCCCTTTATGACCCTAAATGATGTTTTAGAAAATTGGTTTTCTCTTTATTACCAAGCAAAGTAGGATAGCTAGCTAATCTTTTATATTTAAAACAATCCACTTTCTCTAAAGATGACCTCCACATTTCAAAGTATGGAGATACTTCTCAAGGTACTTCAAATACTTCTCTGTCACTAATTTCCAACTGAAATCTCTGAGTTTTATTTTGGTGATGTTTTTTATATTCATAGATTTTTAAAGATGGAAAGAACCATTTGGCCCTTTATGAATAAGTTATCAATGCAACCTCTTAGAAAAGTAAGTCTTTATTCTCTCCTTGAAGACTTTGAGGTAGATGTGGGGTATGTCTGGTCCATGAGCCATATAAGGTCCATGAAATCGCTTACTATGTCAAATGCAGGTGATGATGAGCTAAAAGCTAGATACAACAACCTCCTACTTCTCGAGTTCTATAAGTTGATAATTTTGTATGGCCTGCAAATGATGTTATAAATATTCAAATGGACCCTTGGCAGAGAAAGGTTCCTCACCCCTGTTTTAAGGGATAAATAACTCACTACCTTGCAAGATTTTGCATTTCATTTCATTTTTTTGTTGTTGTTAGGAAGGTTTCCCTCATCTGGACTGTTAACCTTCACTACTTTCTGCTTCTCATTTTACTTTCTGGTGCTAAGATAGCTACGCATAGACAATGAGTAGAGTTTGCCAACACATTTAGCAAACATTTTATATGTACTCAAGGATTTTAAAGATCCTTTTTTCTCTTTTAATACTTTCCTTAATCTATTTCTTTTTTTAATCAATAGTAATATCATAGCTAGTCTTTATGCTATAATATTTGCAAAGCAATATGTGTGTGTATATAGATATATACATACATGCATATTTATAAAACATAATACATACTGTATATAACATATATAATTAGCATGTAATATATACTAATATATAAGCATATATAGCTTTGCAAATATATATACAAATTATATATAATACATGTTATATAATACATTATGCATAAATGTATATAATATACACATATAACACAAATGCATATCTCTGTACCTATATACAAGTCATAATATATATACATAATATATACATATATATATGTATATATGTAAAACAGAAATGCACACCTCAATACCTACATACAGATGTACATATGTATATATGTATACATACAGATATGCATTCATACATATAAAATTTCATTTGATCAATAGCCCTGTGATTTAGGTACTATATCCATTTTACAGATGAAGCAAATGAGAGAGAGATTCATTGCCACCATCCATTGAAGATATTAAGCAAATCCACCCTTTCCTTTTTTTTAGATTAAACATTCCCATTTTTTTTAACCAGTTCTTTCATGATTTGGTTTTAAGCCCCTTTATTATCTGCATTTCTCTCCTCTAAGAAGTTTTATTTTAAGCGATCATCACGTAATATAGATTTAGAGCTAGAAGGGTTATTAACAAACATCTCATTCATCATGCTCATATTGCAGATGAGGAAACTGATCCCCTGAGAAATAATGTGATTTGCCCAAGGCCAAATAGCAGTTAACTGATGTGGGATTCGAAATGAGATTCTCTGCCTCTAGTTTAGGGCCCTTTTCCCCTGTGAGCATTATTCAGATGAATTCCCCCAATATTTTGACTCCATTTCTCCTTATGTTTGGTTTTCTGGTAAGTCACATTAAACCCACTATTGGGAATCACTTCTTAATGACCTGACCTTTTATTTTGTGGACTAATTTTCCAAGAAGGCTGACTATTTTAAAGATACAAAAGTAGATGTGAGACAGCATTCATCAAACTGGAGCTTAAAAAAGAATCATTCATGTCATTTCAGGGGGATCTTGAGTAAGCCTTAAAGGTCATAGGGCAGAATCTTAGTCTGTCATCTTGTCAGACATTCAGCCTAGCCTGGATCAGAATGGTTTTATCAGCACAGACTCCCTCTTTACTGGAAGATTGATCCTAATGCTTGGTTGGGGATGGGGGAGAATGTCAAATATTGCCCTAAGACACAAGATAATCAGAAAAGTAAAAAAAAAATAAAATAAATAGCTTGTCAGGCTCTCTCCCAACTGGTCAGTGCACTAGAGGAAGGGCCGTGTTTCTATGCTCATTTGAAGGACATTTCTTCTGACCTTCAGAGATAGCACAGCTTGCCTTTATCAAATCTTTGGGATCTTTCTACAAACAACCCTAATGTGAGATTTTAGCCAATCAAAACATGTAATTAATGAATTACTCTCTCTTCTTCATAAATGTCCCCAATTAATGCCATCTCTATGAGCTACAACATTGTAATATATTTTACCTGAGTTCTTAGTCTCCCTAGAAATTCTGGAATAAGAGCACAAAGACAAATTTGGCTTTGGTGAATGGCTATTTACAAAGAATCAAGAAATCTCAGAACAGTAGAGTTTAAAGACATCTCTGACCCTACTGTCATGAAAAGTACCCTGGATTTATAGATGAAAGACACAGGTTGGAATCTTGGATTTGACACTCATTAAGTCCTTAGTTTTCTCATAGATAAAAAGAATAGCATAGGTGAAATGATCTCTTGGCCACTTTTAAACTCTAAATCCCTAAAGTTATAAACAGGAATCTCTTCTATAACTTCTCTAACAAGTGAGCATCCATGTTCTGTGAGACCTTGAGGAATGCTAATCTTAGCATCTCCTGAGGCAGACCATTTCACTTTTGGCCAGCTCTAATTGTTAAGAAGTTGTTTTGGTTTGGTTTCCCTTATGCTGGACTGAAATCTGACTCCTTGTAGCTAGTATGCATTGCTCCTAGTTTTGTCCTCTGAGGACAAGTATGACATGTTTAATTCATCTTCCACATGACAGTTCTTCAAATATTTTAAGACAGTTATCGAGTCTTCCAGAAATCTTTTCTTCTCTGGGATAAACATCCCCAAATCTTTTTTTTTTAAGCTTTTTATTTGTATAACATATGTATGGGTAGTTCCCCAACCTTGATCTTTACAAAGCTTTCCAATACAAATTTTACCCCCAGTCCCCTCCCCTCCCCCAGATGGCAGGAAGTCCACTACATGTTAATAATGTTGAAATGCTTGAGAAGTTATGCAAGAAAAATCCTATCTACAAGAAAAAAAAA
>JAJPUD010016090.1:0-18342 GCA_023553655.1 Myrmecobius fasciatus | reverse complement strand
GAATGTTGGAGGGGATGTGGGAGGGCTGGGACACTGATGCATTGTTGGTGGAGCTGTGAACTGATACAGCCATTCTGGAGAATAATTTGGAGCTACGCTCAAAAAGTTATCAAACTGTGCATACCCTTTCACCCAGCAGCATTTCTATTGGACTTATATCCCAAAGAAATCACAAAGGAAGGAAAGGGTCCTTTTTGCGTTTGTGGCAGCCCTTTTTGTAGTGGCTAGAAACTGGAAATTGAATAGATGCCCTTCAATTGGAGAATGGCTAAATAAATTATGGTATATGAATATTATGGAATATTATTGTTCTGTAAGAAATGACCGGCAAGATGATTTCAGAGAGGCTTGGAGAGACTTACATGAACTGATGCTGAGTGAAATGAGCAGAACCAGGAGATCATTATACACGACAACAACAGTACTATATGACGATCAATTCTGATGGACATGGCTCTCTTCAACAATGAAATGTTTCAAACCACCTCCAATTGTTCACCGAAGAAAGCCATATACACCCAGAGAGAGGGATGTGAAATATGGACCACAACATAACATTCTCATACTCCTTGATTGATGTTTGCTTACATTGTGTTTCCTTTATCTAATATATTTTTTGTGTAGATAAGATTTTTCTTGCACAACAATGATAAGTTTGGAAATATGTATACATATATTCGATTTGCTAATATTTTAACATAATTAACATGTAGTGGATATCCTGCCATCTAGGGGAGGGGTGGGGAGTTGGGGGGAAAAATTTGTAACAGAAAGCTATGTAAGGGTTATTGTTGAAGAATTACCCACACATGTGTTATGCAAATAAAATTTAAAAAAGAAAAATAATATTCCATTACCTTCATATACCACAACTTAATCCAATATTCCTCAATTGATGGGCATCTACTCATTTTCCAATTCCTTGCTAGCACAAAAAGAGTTTCTACAAACATTTTTGCACATATGGGCTCTTCTCTCTTCTTTATTATTTCTTTGGGATACAGACCCAGTAGTAACACTGCTGGGTCAAAGGGTATGCACAGCTTTATAGCCCTTTTGGCAAAAATTCCATATTGCTCTCTAGAATGGTTATATCATTTCACAATTCCACCAACAATGCATTAGGGTACCAGTTTTCCCACATTCTCTCCAGCATTTATCATTAGCTTTTTCTGTCATCTTTGCCAATCTGTGTGTCCCTCACTTTCAAAATCAGCAAGTTAAAAGAGAAAAAAAAATATCTTGAAACAGGCAGGTAAAATGGGGTAAGGCAAGCTTTGGGATTCTGGGGAGCAGTGTTAGAAGGAAAACAATTATAAAGAACTGTATTCCAAAGCTAAGACATGGTCTTCACTTTGCCTGATTTGTTAAATGATAGAGCAATGTGGAGAACACCTCACTGAAAGTCAAATGGATCTTAAGTTTCATCAACTTTAATTTTTCTTACAATGATGATAATTGCAACTTATCCACTCAAGCCACTCTTGTCCATGATCTTGCATAAATGTCCCACAAAGGGGATTCTTGCAGCATGTGGGGAGAGGGTTAGACTATTTTTCTTGGCATCACAGGAATAATAGTGGAAAATGTGGCCTAATCATCTGTTATCTATCACACTAGCCCCATTTTATTTCTAGATCATACATTCTTCAAGGGAATAAAACACTTTCTATGGTTCTTAGTTTCATAGATTTAGTTATGAAGATATCTCAGATGTTATCTAATCTGACTTCTTTGCTTTAGAAATGTGTAAACTGAATTTGAAGAGGATGTGAATTGTATAAGCTTACACAGACACCTTGAAAATTTCTTTTTCCTTTAAGGAGGAGACTCATTTTTCTCCCTTCCCATTCAGATTCTCCATTCTGAAGTATTCTCCTCCATTCCCTTTTCTCTTATTCACCCAAAGTCCCCATTCATCTTGAGAAATTAGTATAATCCTCATCCTTTCTCTGCTTTGGGGAGACAATGCTTTTTCTATTCATCTTTATCACTTTTCTTTCCCTTCCTTATCCACATATTTCTTACAGTATTACCCTTCCTACAAAAGATATTGATTCACTTATTGGACTGTATGGGTCTTGACTGATTAAGTTTTAATTTCATTCTTTTGCCTTCAAGCCTCCTCATTCTTTAAATACCTCTTTAATCTTTAGACTCTTAGTTCTTTTTGTTCTCTGATGCTTGCTGTTTCTTTTCTTTATCTTACGATGGAATCATGGATTTAGGATCTAAAGGAATCTTAGGGACTATAAAGTCCAATCATCTTATTTCACATTTGATAAGTGTCTGAGATAGGATTTGAAGTAGATCTTTCTGAATCTCAGTCCAGTGCTTTCTTTATCCATACTGCCACTCAATACCTTATACTTTATTTTAATACTTAGTCTTGATAATTTTACTCATATACTTTTGTTGGTTTCTCATATTTGGGGTGTTTCAAGTTGAATATTCTGTTTGTTTTGAGTTTTTGTTTTGTTTTGTTTTTATTTTTTTTGTTAGAATTCTTCAAATGCTTGAAACAACAGGTTTAGCAAAGTTGCAGGAGGATATAAAATAAATCCACACAAATCTTTAGCATTTCTGTATGTTACAAACAAAACTCAGTAGCAAGAGGTAGAAAGAGAAAATCCATTTAAAATAACTGTAGACCAAGTAAAATATTTGGGTGTCTACCTGCCAAGACAAACCTAGGAACTACATGAATATAATTAGAGAACACTTTTCACACAAATAAAGGCAGATATAAAAAACTGGAAAAATAGCAATTGCTCATTGGCAGGCTGAGCTCATATAATAAAAATGACAATTCTGCCTAAATTGGTCTACTTGTTCAGTGCCATATCAATCAACTTACCAAAAAATTATCTTGTGGAGCTAGAAAAAAATAATAACAAAGTTCATCTGGAAGAACAAAAGCTCAAGAATAACAAGAGAAATGGGGCAGCTAAGTGATACAATGAATAGATTACCAATCCTGAAGTCAGGAGAACCTGAGCTCAAATCTGGTCTCAAACATTTAACACTTCCTAGCTATGTGACCCTGGGCAAGTCACTTAATCTCAATTGCCTCAGCCAATAAATAAATAAATAAATAAATAAATAAATAAATAAATAAATAAATAAATAAAGCAAGGGAATTAATGAAAACACACACACACACACACACCAAACAATAGTTGCCTGGAAATATCAGACCTAAAACTCTATTATAAAGCAGCATTAATAAAAAACATATGGTACTGGCTAAGAGTAGACTTGGTTAGATGCACATGACACAATAATCAATGACTATAGTAATCTAGTATTTGATAAACCTACAAACTACAGCTTCTGGGATAAGAAATCACTATTTCGCAAAAATTTCTGGGAAAATTGGAAAATAATGTCAGAAATTTGGTATTGATCTACATCTCACACCCTATACCAAAATGATGTCAAAATGGTTACATGATTTAGGTGTGAAGAGTGACATTATAAGCAATTTAGGAGAGTAAAGCATAGTTTACCTATCAGATCTTTAGAGAAAGAAAGAATTTATGGTCAAAGAAGAACTACTCAAACCAACACAGCCAAAATTAGAAGAGAAGCAAAAAGCAGGGGGAAAATTTTTTGTCACTGTTTCTGATACAGATCTCATTTCTAAAATATATAAAGAACAATGTCAAATTTATAAGAATACACATCATTCCCCAATTGATAAATGGTCAAAAGATATGAACAATTTTCAGATGAAGAAATTAAAATCATCTAGAGTCATATGAAAAAATGCTCTAAATCACTATTGATGAGAGAGATGCAAATTAAAGAAACTCTGAGGTACCATCTCATAACTCTCAAATTGGCTAAATGACAGAAAAAGAGAAGGGTAAATGTTGGGGGGATGTGGATAAAACTGAGATACTAATGCATTGTTGGTGGAGTTGTGAAATGATCCAACCATTCTGGAGAGCAATTATAAACTATGCTCAAAGAGCTATAAAACTGTGCATGCCCTTTGAACCAGCAGTGACACTCTTGGGTCTGTATCCCAAAGAAATCATAAAGGAAAGAAAAAGGACCCACATGGGCAAAAATGTTTGTAGTAGTTCTTTTTTGTGATGGCAAAGACTTTGAAAATGAATAGATGTACATCAAATGGGGAATGACTGAATAAGTTATGATATGTGAAACTATTGGAATATTATTGTTCTATTTAAAAATGATGAACAAGCTGATTTTAGAAAGGTCTGATTTGCATGAATTGATGCTGAGCAAAACAAGCAGAATGAGGAATATGTTGAATACAGTAACAGCAAGATTGTGAGATAATTAGCTATGACAGACTTGGTTCTTTTTGGCAATTCAGTGATCCAAGGCAATCCCAATAAACTTTGGACCAAAAGTGCCATCTTCCTCCAGAGAGAAAACTATGGAGACAGAATGTAAATCAACACTGTTTTATTTTTTCTTGTGGTTTTTCCCTTTTGTTCTGATTTTTCTCTCTCCCAATATAATTCATAAGGAAATATAAAAAAATGCACATGTATAACCAAAAAACCAACATATTATTTTAAAAAAAAAACAAGAAATAACTACTAAAAAAGTAATGCTTCAAATAATTCTTTTTTATTAAAGGTACATATATTTTCATTAAGAAACATGTTGTAACTTGAGATTCTTTGCTTGTTAGTAGGAAAAGGAATAGAGATATTGAAATTTATCTACTCCAATCTCCCGTGGACATGAAAGTGGCCCATAGTCAGTCACACAGTTAATAAATCACAGAAGAGGAATGGAAACAAATGTCCTCTGATTCTGAATCTTCTCTTCTCTTTGGTTCTTTGACCTTCTATTAAACCAACTCTGCATTTCTGGCATAAATCCATCCTGATTGGAATATATGATCTTTGGATAGTTAATTGTAATTCACTAGTATTTCATTTAAAAATTTTGAATCAGCATGCAATACAGATATTGGTATATAAATTTCTTTCTTTTGTTTGATTCTCCCTGTTTTAGCAATCAAGACTATATTTGAATCATAGAAGGAATTTATAGGATTTTTTTTTCTATTTTTCAAAGTACTCTGTGTAATATAGGAAATAATTGGATCAGATGGAACCAAGATGGTGGAGTAAAAGCATTGATTAGCCTGAGCTCTTCCAAACTCCCCTCCAAACAACATTAAATAATACCTCAAATGAACTCTGAAGAAGCAGATCCAAAAAAAGAATGGGGTGAAATAATATTCCAGGCCAATTCAACTTATTTTAGCAAGAAATGTCTGCCTCATTATGGTGAGAGTGAAGTAAAATACAGTGGGAAGTTCTGCTAGCCTAGGCTGTAACTTATCAAACTAGCAATAAATAGGCCTTGGGGGAAACTCAATTAACTGCAAAGCCTTAGCTTCTAGTGCTTTCAGCCCACAAATGATGAGAAAACTGCTCAGAAGGAGATTACAGGAGATTTTTTGTTTACACAGGTTGCATTGTCCATATATGATTCTGGGTCACAGTCCCAGGGCAAGATAAAGCCCTAGCTAGAACAAGCACCATGGTCACAATTCCAGGGTAAAAAAGGAATGCTTTTATTGGTTCAGATGATCACACAGGCCAGGATAGCATTGACAACATTTCTCTAAATGAAGCCACCTTGATAAAACAGAAAGTTATAAAAACACCCTTCTCACCCCCTGTAAGCTATGAAGATAGAAAAATAAAATACCTGAAATTTCTGACGTTTCCACACTGGGAGTAGAGTCAATTAAAAAAATACTGGAAAAAAAGCAAATATAAAAAAGAAGGTCCTGATCATAAAAAATTACTATGGTTGCAGGGAAGATCAAAATATAGATTCTATAGAAACAATAAGATCAAAGAAGGTATATGCAAAACTTCAAAGAAAAATGTAAATTGGTTTCACAGTTTGGAAGAGCTCAAAAGAAATTTTTTTTAATTTAATTTTATTTGCAAAACATATGTATGGGTAATTCTTCAACATTAACCCTTACATAGCTTTCTGTTACAAATTTTTCCCCCCAACTCCCCACGCCTCCCCTAGATGGCAGGATATCCACTACATGTTAATTATGTTAAAATATTGACAAATCAAATATATGTATACATATTTCCACACTTATTGTTGTGCAAGAAAAATCGTATCTACACAGAAGACATATCAGATAAAGGAAACACAATGTAAGCAAACAGCAATCGAGAGTATGAGAATGTTATGTTGTGGTCCACATTTCACATCCCTCTCTCTGGGAGTATATGGCTTCCTTCAGTGAACAATTGGAAGTGGTTTGAAACATTTCATTGTTGAAGAGAGCCGTGTCCATCATAATAGATATTCATATAGTATTGTTGTGGCCGTGTATAATGATCTCCTGGTTCTGCTCATTTCACTCAGCATCAGTTCATGTAATTCTCTCCAGGCCTCTCTGAAATCGTCCTGCTGGTCGTTTCTTTTTTCTTTCTTTTTTTTTTCCAAGTTGAAGGGTTTTTGAAGCTTTTTATTCTTTAAAACTCTTATGTACTTTGTAGTCCGGTGATATTGGCCTCTGCTTTTCTCAATCAATAAACTCCACCTTCCCAACTGTCTTCTCTGCCTGTCTCCCATACCTGAAATGTTCTTTTTTCTTTTTTTTTTAAATTTTATTTTATTTGAAAAACATATGTATGGGTAATTCTTCAACATTAACCCTTACATATCTTTCTGTTACAAATTCAAAAGAAAATTTTAAAATCAAATGAGAGCAGCTGAAAAATGTGGAGAATAAATGAAAATGATGAAAGCTAACAGATTTGTAAAGGGGACACAAAGATATCGAAGAAAATAACACCTTAAAAATAAAAATGTACTAAAAGTTAAAAGAGGCACAAAAATTCATTGAAGAGAAGAATTCCTTGGTAAGGAAAATAGGCCAACTGGACAAAGAGATACAAAAATTCACAGAAGAAATATATGCCTTAAAAAGTAGAATTGACTAAATGTAAAAGAATGTATAAAGGCTCATTGAAGAAAATAATTCTTTAAAAAATGTAATTCAGTAACTATAAGCTAATTAGTTCATGGGACATAAAATATAAACAATTTTTATTTTTATTTTTTTATTTTTTATTTTTTTTATTAAAAGCTTTTTATTTACAAAACATATGAGTGATTTTTCTATATTGACCGTTGCAAAAACTTTTTTTTTTGTTCCAAGCTTTTCCCTTTCTTCCCCCCACCCTCCACCCCTAGATGACAGGTAATCTAATACATGCTAAATATGATAAATTATATGACAAATCCAATATATGTATACATATCTATACAGTTATCTTACTGCACAAGAAACATCAGATCTAGAATGAGAGAAGAAAAAAAAAAAAAAAACAACCTAAGAAGGAAAACAAAAGGCATAGAAATATTCAAAGAAAGCGTTAAAATGCTATGTTGTGGTCCACACTCAGTTTCCTCAGGCCTCTCTCTGGATGTATATGACTATCTTCATCGCTGAACAATAGGAACTGGTTTGAATCACATCATTGTTGAAGAGAGCCACGTCCATCAGAATTGACCATCATATAGTCATTGTTGCCATGTATAATGCTCTCCTGGTTCTGCTGATTTCACTCAGCATCAGTTCATGCAAGTCTCTCCAGGCCTCTCTAAAAATCATCCTGCTGGTTGTTTCTTACAGAACAATAATATTCCATGACATTAATATGCCATAATTTATTCAGCCATTCTCCAATTGTTGGGCATCCTTTCAATTTCCAGTTTCTTGCCACCACAAAAGAGCTGCCACAAACATTTTTGCACATGTGGGTCCCTTTCCCTCCTTTAAAATCTCTTTGGGAGATAGGCCCAGTAGAAACACTGCTGGGTCAAATGGTATGCACAGTATAAACAATTTTTAAATGAAGAAAATGTTATATATCTTATCAGAAAAAAAAGTGAAAGAGAAAGTAGATTGAGGAAAGATAATTTTTAAATGACTGGACTACCTGAAAGCCATACTTAATAAAAGGGAGCCTAAATATCTCATTTCTAGACACTGTCAAGAAAAATTGCCCTAATATCCTAAAATAACAAGTTAACATAGAAATGGAAATAATCCTCTGCTCATCTTCTAAGAGATCCCAAAATGAAAACTCCCAGGAATATAATGGCCAAATTAGAGATCTCCTAAGTCAGGAGAATATAATACTTAGCAGTTCCCATGTTAAAAGGCTAGAGGGCTTGAGATATTATAATCTAGAGGGCAAAAAAAGGTAGGATTATAACAAAAAATCACTTGCATATAATTTTTAAGGAAAAATGAATCTAATGAAATTGAGGGTATTTCAGTATTCCTTAAGACCACAACTAAAGAGAAAATTTGACATTAAAACATAAGGCTCAAGAGAAGCATAAAAAGATAAACAAGAAAGAAAAATCATAAGTAATTTAATAGAGTTAAAGTGTTTAAATCCTACATGAAAAGATGATAAATATAACTCTTAAGAATCATTTTTCTTATTTTTTACTACAGCTTTTTATTTTCAAACAATATGCATAAATAATTTTTTAATATTGATCATTGAAAGACTTTGTGTTTCAAATTTTTTCCTCTCTTCTCCCCATCCCCTCCCCTAGATGGCAAATAATCCAATATATATTAAACATGTTCTATGCTGTTATCCATACTCAATTGTTACAGTCCCTTCTCTGGGTATAGATGGCTCTCTTCATCACAAGATCATTCAAACTGGCCTCAGTCATCTCATTGTTGAAAAGAGCCATGTCCATCAGAATTGATTTTTGTATAATCTTGTTGTTGTTTTGTATAATGATTTCCTGGTTCTGCTCATTTCACTCAGCATCAATTCATGTAAGTCTCTCAAGACTTCTCTGAAACCATTCTGCTGATTGATTCTTATAGACCAGAAATATTCCACAACATTCATATACCATAACTTATTCAGCCATTCTCCAATGGAAGGACATCCACTCAGTTTCCAGTTTCTTGCCAGTGCAAAAAAGGCTGCCACAAATATTTTTGCACATGTGGGACCCTTTCTATTCTTTATGATCTCTTTGGGATATAAACTCAGTAACAACACTGCTGAATCTAAGGGTATACATATTTTGATAGCCCTTTGGGCATAAAAACTATTTTTCTTTATTTATAAAGACAATTAGAAGAAGTGTACATAGACAGAGGGCCTTGATGTGAGTTGGTTAGGATGGGATGATATATGAAAAAAATAAAATTAAAGGATAAGAAAAAAGGATGAGCGATAGAGAGATTTTACCCCCAAAACAGAAAAGAAAAGAAGGGGGAGAGAGGATATAGAGAGAGAAAAAGAGAAAGAAGGAGAGAGGGAGAATGAAGGAGAGAAAGGGAAAGAGAAAGGAAGAAGGGGAGGGGGGGAGGAAGGGAAAGAGAGAAATGAGGGGGGAGGGAAGAAGAGAAGGAGGGAAAAAGAGAAAAGGAGGGAGGGAGAAAAGGAGGACAAGAGGGAGGGAGGGAGGGAGGGAGGGAAGGAAGCAGAGAGGGAAAAGAAAAGAAAGGAAAAAAGAACAGAAAAAAAAACAAAGCAATTCCAGTAAACATCGGTATACATTCAATATCCTATGACTGGTGCTTCAGGAACTTCAGGAAGTTTGTTTACCTTCAATAACGAATTCTAAATTGGACTTGTAACAGTCCAATGAATGATGTGAACCATTTAGTTCAACCTCTTTATTTTACTCATGATTAGCATTATCTTTGTATTCTTCAGTATAACTACATAGGAACATAGGAATGTGAAAACAGTCGGCACTTAATAACAGATTGTTGAATGAATATTTAATAAATAGGTGGATCAATCAATAAATAGGCAGATCAATAAATTGATGGATTGGTTAATAAACATTGATTGGAAGCCTTGAAAATAATCTTACTAGAAACTCTATTATATAACATTCTTGTAACATGATGTATTTTTCACGTCTTATCTATCATTATCATTAGTTCTATGAAATGTGAGAAGATTTCCTCAGGGTTAGTGAAAATCTTCATGGAACAAATGATTTAAAGAGAACAAAATAGGAAATATTGTCAAGATTTAATATGTGACCATAGATTCAGAATTTGAAGGAAACAGAGAAGGTACCTAGTCCAACCCCTTCATGTTAAAAATGAAGAAACTAATACCAAAATAGCTGAATGACTTCCCCAAATCATATAGATAATAAATGGCAGAGATGGAATATGAGTCACAGTCTTCTGATCCTAATGTCATTGCCCTGCATTATGCCAACTTTCAAAATGACCATTTCAATGATACTTTTTATATCTTTTGTCACTGAACAAGATAAAGTAGGGGAAACAATGGGGAAGTCTTTAATCATATTTTATTTACAAAATTAATGAGCCAACATCCATAATACATTTTAATCAATTCAGTTCAAATAAATGTGATTCAAATAAACTTGATAAGAATATTTCAGGTTCTTACTATGTATCATCTCTGGTGTTTGGTGTGAGTTGAAACTTAAGAAAGAAGATATGGTCTCTTAGTTTGAAATGTTTACCTTCTAGTTTGGGAGAGATGATGTCCTCATGTACACCCACACATACACACAAGCCATGCACAAAGGTATGGGAACTGATGGTGAATCAGAGGAGGTCAGCAAAAAGCTATTAATACAGGCTAAAGTAGTTAAAGAAAGCTTTATGTAAGAGATCTGATTTTAAATTGATCTTCAAGGGTCAGTTAGTACAATTTAAAAATTAGAAAAGGAGAAATAGCCTTTAAGTGGAATGGATGATATGAGTAAACGGAATAGAGAGGTTGGAACAAGAATGGAATGTATTAGGAAACAGAATATTGTTGTAAGAAGCATGAAAATTATTGTAGATTAGTTTTAATTCAGGGCAGAATAATGCTTCAGTTACAAAACTGGAATGGGATGAAAAAAGTGCAGCCCATCTAATAGTTAAGAAATGGGCTATTTAGCCATAAATGTGAAGGAAACTCAACACACAGCTTCTCTGGATCTTTGTTGGTTATTCTAAGGTATTTGTTAAGCCTAAATGAGAGCAATTTCTGCCTCTTTTTTAATTTTTTAACTGGATTTTTTACTTAGGTGCTTATGAATCTATGACAATATCCGGATCCTTGTCTTCTGAGCCTGCAGTTTCAAGAATTATTTTAATACCATTTAAAGACAACAAAAAACCAAAACAAACAAAATCAACAGTCTTGTTTTCAGGGGATCTATTGCTCTACCATATTCAACCCTTTGGTGGTCACCTCCTAAAAGTCTTCTTCACAACCTTCTACCACCCCAATAGCTTTTGGGCCATTATTGAAAAATCTTAAATCCTGGTGATTCAAGAAACCTGGCTCAAGCAACACTGCAGCAGTGATAGAAAATGGCAGCTTTATGCCTATGAAAGGTACAAATAACAACAACAACAATATTGTAACAGAATGATAACTATCTGAAGTGAGAGAATCTGGAAAGCAAAATTCAAAATTTCTAGGTGTTATTTCTCCACGCATTTCCATTTTGGAAGGATTGAGGTCTGTATTTAAATTATCTGATCCATGTGGTATATAGTATTATATGTATTTACTTCATGGTGGGAATACTGATATAAAACAGTAATGCAGAAGAAGAGCATCCTCAGGAATACTAGAGATGTATCAGAAGATACTTTTGGTATAGTCATTGGTACTCAGCCCAGCTCAGTGTCATATTTGATAACATATTTTATGAATCATTAATTACTTTTACGCAGCCTATCCTAGTGCTTTGGCTGAAACCAAACATTGCCCAGTACCATCTTCTACTTATTATTACCTTCTTATTAGACAACATCTATCTGGGAGTTCCTTGAAGGCAAATTTTGTTCCTATTTTTCCTTTCTTGGGATTCTGGTGGATAAAAAGTAAACCAATTCATAACAACACTATTCCTGGGTTCATATGTTCATATGAAATTGAATTATGCAGTGACTACAAGTACTCTACTGGCAGCAGTACAGGTAGAGGGCTTTATCAGTTTTAGATTACAGTAATTAGAGAGCTATGTTAGATCTGCTTTTGTTTTTGTACATGCCATGGCTTACTCAACTGGAGTCTATGGAGCTGCTTACTTTGCTGCTGTTGGAGCCTCTTCCAGTGCCCTCTGCCCAGTGTTTTAGGAAACATCGTCTTCTTCTGATGTCTTCTTTTCACTAGCAATGCTATTTTAACTTAGTGACCACCTGGGATTGAGGTATTAGACCAATTTGACCAGATTTATCCCCAGTCGTGAAGAGAGTTATGGTATGATTTAAAAAAAAAAAGCTCCAAATTTGGAATTAGAATTATATACTGGCTCTGTGACTGATTAGCTTTGAGATCTGGTATATCTTACTCTTGGAGCATCAGTTGTCTCATCAATAAAATGGGGATAATAATACTTCCCCTACTTACATTGTAAGATGTTAAAGATCAGAAGAAAAGATAGGTGGAAAAAGTCATTTGCACAAGCCATTGAATTTTACATAAACTCCTTTTATTATTATCTACTTTATTATTATTTTTATTATTATCATTATTAAACCTCTCTAGACTCATTCTCTTGACTGATTGAATCTATAATGCCTCACATCCTTGTCCTACTTACTCAATCCATTCCTGACTCTTCATGCTCTTCATTATCCTAGTCCTCAGTCCCTGATGATACTCAGTTTTCTGGTTAGAAACAATACTTCAATGACGAATCGGGGCAGAGCAGAGTGTTGTCAGTAAGATTGTGGCAATGAGTATGATTCACACTTTCTACTTTCCCAGCAATGACTTCTGAACAACTTTTTAAGGAAGAGGGAAGAAAGATACTAGAGTTTCAGATACAATTTGTTCATAAAAATGGGTGAAAGGATATTTGAAAAATATTGATGAGGCAGATGGGTAGCAATAGAAGGAGAGAGATGTTTGGTCTTCATTTTACCTTCTTTCTAAATGCTTTGTATCTCTTCATTTTCTATACAAATATTTTTTCTTCTGTGTAGTACATGGTAGGGAAATTATTTGATAACTAACAATCTGACTGCTGAAAATCCAAGTTACTCTTTTATGAATTTGTAGATTATGGGAATGGGCAGAATCAGTGACTGAGAGAAGTCTGTAGTCATCAACTTTTTTATAGAGGACTAAGGAAGGGGAAAATACAATATTGAATGAAGGAAAGGGAGCTGATGTGTATGTGGGATATATGGGGGAAAAAGAAGGAAGAGGAAGAGGAGGAAGAAGAAGCAGAAGAAAAAGGAGGAGGAGGAGAAAAAGGTTGAAGGGGAGAAGGATAAGGAAGATGAAAAGGAGGAGGAGGAGGAGAAAAAAAGAGAAAAAGGAGGAAGAAGAGAAGGAGAAGAAAAGGAGTAAGGTGAAAAGAATAGAGAAAGAGAAGAGACACACAGACAGACACACAGAGAGAGACAGAGAGACACATACACACAGAGGCAGAGACAGAGACAGAGACAGAGACACAGATACAGAACAAGAGACAGAGAGAGAGGGAGAGAAACAGAGACAGAGAGAGACAGAGACAGAGAAGAGGACCAAAACAGGCAGGAACAGGAGTGGGGACTAGAGGAGAAGAATGTGTCGATGAGAGAGAAAACTGAGACTGGGATATCAGTAGCAGGATTACATTTGGAGAAGAATAAACAGAAACAGGAAAGAAGAGAGAAGACTAGAAGACAGAAAGGGAAGGGAAGGAAGAGGACACAGTGAGTAAAAATATGATTTAGGCTGTTGCAATCCATTGGTAGGTTTAACAATAATGGATCAGAGGCTTATATTCTTGAAGCCAGGCTTATTTAGTCTACTTTTTTTTTTCTTTGAAAGTTGGTCTCCTTCTCTTGCCCAGACTGGAAGTGTCCCCTCAGAGATTCAATTTGATCAGCATAAGAACTTAGAATTGTTGCATTTCTGACCTAAGACAGTTTGTTCCTCTTTAAGCCACATAGCTCCCTTTGCACTACTGGGGGCTTATTATATTAGTGCCAGAATTAATACTAACACCCAGTCAGCTTTAGTCCACTACAGTTCAGAAGTATTGAGATCGAAAGACCCACCAGCCTCAGCTTCCCCAATGGCAGGCATTACAGGTTGTGCCACCTAACTTACATAGCTTACCCTCCTCTTTTAGAAATGAGGAAATTCAGGCTCTGGCAAGGAAAGAAACTTACTCAAAGACACAAAGCTCTTATGTAGTGGAGTCATATTTGAACTGAAGTCCTCTGACTGCAAGTCTAGCATTCTTGTCAGTGTTCCATGTTGGAGGGCTTTTTTTTCCCTATGTGATGACAGTGAGAGTAAAATATATATTCAGGATGAAAGAATTACAACTTAAACCTCATTTTTTTTATAAGACTTTCTTGACTATTCTGATTTATACTGATCTCCTTCTTTTCTGATATCCCACAATATTTATGATGAGATAAGATGGTATGCTGAAAAGAATACTGGATTCCAATCCTAACTTGGTCACTTTCTTTTTACCTGTTTGGCTTTTAGATAAATAATTTCTCTGAGACTAAGTATGCTTGTATACGAAATTGGACTAAATGTTATATTTTCATGCTCAGAAAACCATTTCTCACAAGATTGTTGTGAGTACCAAATGAAATCATGAAAAATGCTTTGTAAAATTTAAAGTACTATATAAATGTCAGCTGTAATCATATAAGTGCCAGCAATTAGAAAACAGAAAGACAAAAAGAGATTTACTTCCCTTGCACAAATTTGCAAATCACTGAACAAGTTTGACTATTCCCTCCTCTACTCTCCCAAGGACAATTGACATTCAAAGTCTAACAGCCAGTAATTCACAAAACTAGGACTTGAACCCCAGCCTCCTGATGCCCCCAAAATTGTTTTTACTGCTATGTGATACTATTTCTGATTCCTTTGTACCTAATTGCTTTGTTGTTCAATCAGATCTACTTTGAGAAAATCAATTTTTTTTGCCATTTCTTTCCTTAAAAATCTACCTTGCCAACAACACAGCTGTGCTTTACATCATAGGCCCTGCTGATTTGCATGTATATTTCATAATTTCCCTATCTGTAAAATGAGGTAAGCAATAGTTGTTCTTCTTAGTAGGAGTGTTGTGGAATTTTCCTTGGTGTGTTCACTGTCATGAATATCTTCACAATTGTTATTTTAGCTGCAGCCCCTCCATTCACATAGCCACTCAGGGGATTGGATAGAATTCCTCCAGACTTCAACTTTATGGAAAGGCCAACTGGTTTTGGAAAGTAAATAAATGAAATTGAATCAAAGCTCAAACACTGTATTGTTGAAGAACAGCTGGTTGAGGTGCCTTGGATCTGTGGACTGAAATTATGTGGATCTGAAACTGAAATTATGAAGAAAGTTCAATAAGATTTTATAGTGAATGCAAGTCACTCTCATTTCTCCAGTCTAAGCTCCTCCCTGCTTCACCCCAGCTTCCCATGATAGAGAAACTGTACTTTATTCTCAGAGGAAATTTTCCCCAAATATAATTACAAAACTTTAGGTGAAAGAATATCCAATATTGCTCAGACAATATTGCTGAAGTCAACAAATGTCATCATCTATGGAGCCATAATCTCCACTAAAATCCTCCTCTGAAGAAGCAATGTGGCATGGAGGGGATTTTGAATTAATTAAGGCTATACCAGAAGAATACAAGATCTGGTACTCTTTTTCTTACCAGACTAGAAAGAACAAAGGGCAGCTAGATCACACAGTGGGTAGAGTGTAAATCCTGAACTGAGGAAGACTCATATTTCTGGGTTCAAATCTGACCTCAAATACTTATTAGCTGTGTGATTTAACTCTGTCTGTTTCTTCATTTGCAAGATGAGCTAAAGAAGGAAAAATCAAACAACTTCAACATTTTGGCCAAGAAAAATGGGGTCAAGAAGAATTAATTAGGCATGACTGAAAATGACTGAAGAACATCAACTAGAAGAAACACTAAAAAATACAAAGAATTTTGTGGAGTCTTTTTTTTTTCATCGTGATAGAATATAAACTTTTTGACATGATCATTTCACTTTTGTCATTGTATTTCTTGTACCTAACATAGTGCTTGGCATGTACTGGACCCTTAATTCTTGTTTGACCAATGGCTGATAAATGCCAATAAATGTAGGAAAAGATAAGAGACAGTTGGCCATCAGGTGCTAAACATGGTAACTCATAAAACCACCTACAAATGTGTGGAGGGGAGCCCAACTTTGTATCAGAGAGAGGAATATCCACCCTGATTAAATTATGTGTCTTTCAAAGTATGTATTCATAAATGTGAAGGCAAAAATGAATCAAGTGATTATCCAATTTAACTCTACAAAGATTTATTAAGTATCTACTCTATTTTAGATACACTCCTAAGTAGGGAGAATCCAAAGATAAAAATATGAGAGTCCCTGCTCTTAAGCAACTTTATTTCTATGGTTAGGATAAATATACTTTATATACAAATAAAGGTAAGATAATTAAAGGAGAAAAGTGCACTAAAAGCTGATAGAATTAGGAAATGTTTAACAAAGGAACTGCTACCTGAGCTGAATCTTGAAAAAAGTAAGGATTCTAAAAGACAATGATGAAGAAGAAATATATTCTGAAAACTGAGGTAACCTGACAAAGACATAGTGGCAGGAGACAGAATGTGATGATTGAGAAACAGCTAGTTACTCAGTTTTACTGAAACATAGAGTGAGTGAATGGTAGTAATGAGAAACAGCAGTGGAAAGGTAAGCAGAAAGGGATGTTCTCACAGTATCAAAAACTAAAATCAAAGAAAGTCCAATAAACGGAAGAATGGCTGTTAAAATTGCATGTTGGATCAAAAATCATATTAACATAGATTAGATATAGAAAGGAGATCATTAGCCTTCTCCTTTATTTTAGAAATGAGGAAACATTATTGTACCCTCATTTAAAAAAAAACATAAAGAAATCAGAGAAAGGCAAAAAAAAGTATGAACTAATATGGAATGAAGTAGCAGAACCAAGAACATAATTTACACATAAAGTTCCCTTGCTGCTTACTTACTAACCAACTCAAATCATTAATGGCTGATTGAGTCTCAAAAGGATTGCTATTACTTATGTGAAGGTGTCTAGGAGCAAACTCATCATTCTACACACTAGTTCACAAGTCTCCTCAAAGTGCTTCCACTTTGCCATTTACTTCAACAACATAAGTAGGGTGATAGTTGCAGAGCATTTCTGCAATGCCTTTCACAAATAAACTCAGAGTCCAGAAGATGTAGAGAGTGGGTATGTCTTCTACATAATATGATAATATAGGTCACAAAGTCCTTTTTGACCCATCTTTTATATGGTATATGCTAAATAAATGGTTGTTGAATTGACTCAAATTAAACCAGTTCTAAAAACATCTAACTATATTATCATTTATCAAATCTCCCTTCATTTTGCTGATGAGAATGGCTGAGAAACTTTTTCAAATACTTTGCTAAAATTAAGATGAACAATGTGGTAATTCTCCAAACTGCCAATCTAATAATGTCAAGAAAGGAAATGAAGTTAGACTCACACAACCTAATGTTGATGAAGTCATATGGCTTTTAGTGGAAATTATTTCTTTTGTTGGATGTTTGCTATGTAGCTCTTTCAAAGTATGTTTTATAATTTTTTTATTTTTATTTATTTTTATTTTTTTATTTTATTTTTTTTTATTAAAGCTTTTTATTTGTATAACATATGTATGGGTAGTTCCCCAACATTGATCTTTACAAAGCTTTCCATTACAAATTTTACCCTCAGTCCCCTCCCCTCCCCTAGATGGCAGGAAGTCCACTACATGTTAATAATGTTGAAATGCTTGAGAAGTTATGCAAGAAAAATCCTATCTACAAGAAAAAAAAAAAGAATCAAAGAAAGGCAACACAATGCAAGCAAATGTCAATAGAGATCATGAAAATGTTACGTTGTGGTTCATATTTCATTTCCCTCTCTCTGGGTGTATATGGTTTTCTTCAGTGAACAATTGGAACTCGTTTGAGACAATTCTTTGTTGCAGAGAGCCATGTCCATCAGAATTGATCATCATGTAATACTGTTGTTGCTGTGTATGATGATCTCCTGGTTCTGCTCGTTTCACTCAGCATCAGTTCATGCAAGTCTCTCCAGGCCTCTCTGAAATCGTCCTGCTGGTCGTTTCTTACAGAGCAATAATATTCCATAACATTCATATACCATAATTTTTAAAAGACAAGTTAATTGAAATAGTGTTTGCCCTCCTCCAGACCTATAGTTTCCCTCTCATTCTCTACAATCTTTCAAAAATTGCTGACCAGGCTCATCAATCATATTCATCACATTTTTTTTT
>JAJPUD010016089.1:4213-15693 GCA_023553655.1 Myrmecobius fasciatus | reverse complement strand
GAAGAGGGGAGGAAAAAGAAGAGGGGAGGAAAAAGAAGAGGGGAGGAAAAAAGACAAGGGGAGGTAAAAAGGAAGAGAGGAGAAAAAAGGAAGGAAGAGGGGAGAAAGAAAAGAAGAAAAGAAAAGAAGAGAAAGGAAGGAAGGAAGGAAGGAAAAAGAAAGAGAGAGAAAGCAAGAAAAAGAGAGAAAAAGAGAAAGAGAGAAAAAGAAAGAGAGAGAGAAAAAGGAGAGAAAGAAAAAGAGAGAAAAAAGAAAGAGAGAGAGAAAGAGAGAGAAAAAGAGAGAGAGAAAGAGAAAGAGAGAGAGAAAGAGAGAAAGAAAGAGAGAGAAAGAGAGAAAGAGAGAAAAAGAGAGAAAGAGAGAAAGAAAGAAAAAAAGAGAGAGAAAGAGACAGAAATAAAGAGAGATAGAGAGAGAATGAAAGAAAGAAAGAGAAAGAGTCAGAAAGAGTCAGAAAGAAAGAAAGAGAGAGGGAAAAGAGAGAGTGAAAAGAGATAGAAAAATAGAAAGAAAGATGGAGATAGAGAAAGAGAGAAAAAAGATGGAGAGAGAAAGAGAAAGAGAGTGAGAAAGAAAGAGAGAGAGAGTGAGAAAGAAAAGAGAGAAAAAGAAAGAGGGGAAAGAGAAAAAGAGAGAAAGAAAGGAAGAGAGAGAGAAAGAGAGAAAGAAAGAGAGAGAGAAATAAAGAGAGAGAGTGAGAAAGAGAAAAAGAAAGAAAGAAAAAGAGAGAAAAAGAAAGAGGGAAAAAAGAGAGAGAAAGAAAAAGAGAGAGCGAAAGAGAAAGAGAGAGAGAGAGAAAGAAAGAGAGAGAGAGAGAGCAAAAGAGAGAGAGAGGGAAAGAAAGGGAAAGAAAGCAAGAGAAAGAAAGAAAAAGAGTGAAAGAGAGAAAGAGAAAGAAAGAGAGAAAAAGATAGAAAAACAGAAAGAAAGAGGGAGCAAAAGAAAGAAAAAGAGCAAAAGAAAGATAGAGAGAAAGAGATAGAAAAACAGAAAGAGAGAAAGAAAGAAAAGAGCAAAAGAAAGAGAGAATGAAAGAGAGAGAGAAAAGAAAGAGAAATAGAGAGAAACAGAAAGAGAGAAAGAAAGAGAAAGATACAGAGAAAGAGAAAAAGAAAGAGAGAAAGAGAAAGGAATGAACGAACGAAGGGGGAAGGAAGAAAGGAAGGAAGAGGGGAGAAAGAAAGAAAGAAAGGAAGAAGAGAGAGAAAGAAAGGAAAGAGAGAGAACGAGGAAGGAAGGAAGGAGAGAAAGAGAGAAAGTGAGAAATAAAAAAAGAAAGAAGGAGAGGGAAGGAAGGAAAGAAGGAAGGAAGAGGGGGGAAAAGAAAGGAAGGAAGAAGGGAGAAAAAAGGAAGCAATGAAGAGGGGAGAAAGAGAAAGAAAGATCAAGGAAGGGAGGAAGGAAGATAAAAGGGAGGGAGAGCAGGAGGAAGTGAGAGAGAAGAGCAAGGAAGGAAAGAAAGATGAGAAAAAATGAAAAGCTCATTAGCCTAATTTCATTGGTCATAGTAGGGTTAGATCTTGTAGGCCTTATGTGATGGTCTGAGAAATTCAACTTGATGTTTGATATCCCCCAGGCTTGGCCTTTAGAACTCTAAAGTGTCACATTTTTCCAAAAGGAATTATTGCTTGTTAGCATGATGTTAAAGGAAATAGTCTAAACTGTCAAGATTAAGGCTTGAACAAAAAGGACAGAACACAATAAGGAGCTAGCATTTCCTACCGTTGAATTCACATCTGAAAACAAACAGTACATGGGAATCTCACTTTACTTAAAAGACATTGTTCTTTTGTATAGCTACTGAATTTGAATAAAGAAATTTATTAAAGCCCGCTATGGAAATCTTATGGAGATTCTTTTTCAAAACAAAGTTTTGCTCAGACCTCCAATTTACCTTCTGCACGAAATGAAAAGTATAACCATTGCTTCTCAAAGTAAATTTCCCCTAAAATTTATTTAATATTTAATTATCCAGGGTGCCATTATGAAGTTATGGATTTTTCTTTTTAACTTCTTCCAACATTCTGCCAGTTAGTTACCTTGTTACTTTTAATACCTCTCTTAGATATTCCCAATACAACATAAATTCCTTGAGAAGTAAGAAGTTTCTTTCTTTTTCATTTTGTTGTATCTATTATAATGCCTAGCACTTAAATGCTTATTTGTTGATGGATTTGTTAAGTTGATAAATTATGCTTTTTGTATGTCTCCATAAAAATTTTTATTGTTTGTGAGAAAGAAGGTAAACTCAACAACAAGGGGTAAGTATATAATGTTTTATATATTAGTTTTCTCTTCTACTCATTTGCCTAACTTCAGTTTCTCCCTCCTTAAAATGTATTATTATTAAATATTAAAAATTAAATATTAACTCACATGTATACACATAAATACATATATATGCATATATATATATATATATTCCTTTAATTTTTACCAATGAGTTTAATATGGTTTGATCCTTACCATAACCCAGTGAGGTAGGTATTACTGGTGTTAGAAGCTCATATTATACATAAGGAAATTAGAGCTCAGAGAAAGGACTTGCTCAGTGTCATACTACTAATAAACCCTAAAGGCAGCATTCAAAGCCAGATATCTCCTTATTCCTGGTCTAATATCTTCTCCACTGTAGTACATTGTCTCTGAAGTGAGAATAAGTGGACTGGATTTCTAAGGTGCCTTCTAGCTCTAATACTATGTGGTTCTAATAGAACAATGGTAAATGGAGTCTCTTCAACTATTTCATCAGACAAAAAGTCTACATTAGTCGTACAACTGAAATTCATGATAAATATTCCTTTTACTGGCATAATGAAAAAGAAGATGTTGATCTAAAGAGCAAAATCCTCAGAGATAACATTTGCCTCTCAATATATGCATACTGCTCCCTGACATGAATTCCAATTCATCATTTTAACTCTACTTAGAGTCAATAAAAGACAGATGAAAGGGGAATGAAACACATTAGTAACAAGGGTTCCTGCCAGTCATCTTAGATTTCACTTGTTCCCATCTTCTCTAATCAATTGGATATCTGAGCCAGGGAGGAGGAGTTTTCAGGCTTCACTCAGCAGCTTGACCCAGCTGCCATCTTCTTGAGGAGAGTAATTATAGATATAGCTTCCATCTTGAACTCAAGGCTCTAATTGAATATTCCAACATACCAGGTGCCAGCTAAGCAATTAGAAGGATTTAATATACAATTAAGAATCAGCACATCATGAAAAGGTTTATGTTATTATCTGAATACATTCCATACTGGCAATTGATTAATCTGGTTTCTAATTATGCCCTGTTCTTAGGATTGTCAGGAGGACCCAATTGTGAGACATTTTGTTAACCAAATCCTTCTGTCAATTGGCAAATAACTTTTTTTTAACTCTTGTCATTTAGAGATGATAGAAAAACTGTATTTATAAGAATTAAAAAAATCCAGGCTGATTATGGTCAAAATCTTTTCTGGGTTTAAAGCAGAAGCAAGTAATGGAACACTTTTTTGCATCTATTTGGGATCCAGAAATCAAGCCTTTCTAAACCCTACTGTTCTTAGCATCTTCCCGCTCAGTAAGCTGATGTCATTTAATTCAACTCAGTTAGTATTTACTGAGTAGCTAAAACACCTGTAAATTTCCCCAAAATTGTAGCTTTTATTACTGAGTCGGGGTCCTTCAACTTGGCTGTTCTAATTTCCAGTTTGTTGTGAGGCCTCCAGGTTATCACTAAATCTGCAAAACTCATCTCATGGTACACTTCACTAAATGTCTCAGGAAAGGGTTCTAGAGGCTTGGATGTAGGAAAGAAGAAAGAGAAATTCATTTGGCTTCATATCAGAGCAAAGGTGAAAAGAAATGTCAAAGGACTAAGTAGTTTTCCTCCCAGCACTTCCTTTTGGGCACTTCGTTTAATCTTTCTTTCCCTATATTTCTCACAGTCTAGAAAGTGGGAATAGTGAACTTTCAGATAATGATGAAGAATGGGCTTATGACAAGAGACTTGATCTTTCAGGATAAACTATTTTGTTCATGTTCTTCTGACTACTCTCAATCCTTGCTTCAAACTTAGACTATCTAAGAAAATCTCTGTCCCTGCCCTTTTAACCTAGGTGGTAAGGGAGAAAACATGACATATCTATATTTCAACACAAGGTGAAAGATATTGTCACATCTCTGGCAGGTAGTTATGATAGTGCCTCATTTACTTCTTTATGATAATTTATGGTAATTTAGGCCTCATTCCTTCCTCAACTCTCATTCACCCCATAATACTTCTCTAGGAATAAATTCTGGCTATTTTCAAAGCAGCTACCAAACTCAGAGAGCAATGAAAACTCATTCAATCAATCACATCAGGTGATATCTAATTTACTTTCAGTCTATTAGGTTTTTTTTTTGGCACTGAGAATTTCTAAATCATTCTGGGTAAGGCAAATGTAGCATTTTCCATACACATTAAAATAATAAGATTGCCTTTCTTCTTAAAACTCCCTTAGATATTTTTTAAGCTGGTATGCTTAAGATTTTGTTGTGCGACTTTTTTTTTTATAAAAAGGAGCAATTAGATAAAGGATATAATAGAATCATACAATAAAATGAATTTTCAGTATTTCCATTGACACAAGTTTAGAAAGGAGTGAGAATCTACCTGATATCCGTGCATTACTCAGTAGTTGTGTATAAATGTCAAACTAATTCATTTCTGGTGACATGAATCATATGGAAGAAACCTGCTATATAAATAACCAAGGACTTTGGCCTGTTTTTCCCTTTTTCCTTTGTTCTATGTGATAATGGCTACCATGCTTTTTGTGAGAAGCAGCTTTTGTGGCACATTTACTCTTCCCCAGAGGTACATGTGGGTCTGTAGCAAGATCTTGTCCTATACCAGAACTCAAATATAGTAAATAATAATAATAATAGTGATGATTATAATGACTTATACTTGCATAAGTTTAAAAATCACTTCCTTTCAACAACCAGCTGAAGCTGATATTGCAAGTATCCTCCTCATTTCATAGATGAGGAAATAAGGAAATGACTTGCCTATAGTCACTCAGCTAGTTTAAGTATAAGAACCAATATCAAAGAGGGTTCTGAAATATTATGATTTTTCTCACAAGTTCAAGCTAGAATTACATATCTGATCCTTAGCAACTGGATTCAGTCTCCTATCCCTAAAGAAGATGTTTTTAGCAGGGAGCAATGGGATGTAATGAGGTATAGAAAATTCTTTTTGACATGGATTTCTTTATGCTATTAGTTCTTAGTTTTGAATTTCTGATTTATTTTTCACAAAATAAGTAAATTGTATTCAAAATATTTTCCTCCATTGAAATTCTGTTATATGTGAGAATAGGATAGGTAGACTGAGTTGTCATTTTTAAGAGGATGATGGACAGCCAGAAATTATATTTGGAGAAATAATGATACTACTTATGAAAATATCTACTGTTATTACAAGAAAGATAAGGAGCTGATCTGCGTTGGCAGTATAGCAGTAGATACCTCCCAAAACACCAAGGCCACCAAAAGTGTTCCTGTACTAAGATTGCCTAAAATTTGTATAAATCCTTCAAAAAAACAGGAGATCCCTGATAAAGTTTGTTGACTGGGCAATTATAATGTATAGTATGTGTACAAAAAGGTATCTTTGAAAAGCAATAGAAAGAGATCCAGGTGAAATTTCTAGTGTACTGTTATTGCTTTCTCCATATGTCTATGTTTCTGTTACCTTGTATCATTTATCTCTGCAAAAAATCTTATATCCCAGGCCAGGTTGCTGAGCTGTCCAAAGTTTTAGGTACAGAAAACACAACAGGATTTAATAATAATGAGTCCATGTCATGAGGGGGTGGAGCCAAGATGTCGGAGTGAAGACGCGACTCTCTGTGTCCTGCTCTGACCTTCTCTCAAATCAACAATAAAATAAGCTTCTGAACTGATCTTTAAGTCAACGAATCCAGAACTATTTGGATCATTAAACACTGCTTGCGGTTACCTCTGAAGAACTTCATAGCAGGTCTGTTTCAGTTGGTCATCGGGGGTAAGCAGTTTGCTCAGTGCAACTCCAGAACAGAGGGCAGAGAACTGGGTGAGACTCAGCTCAGTGTGGCAGAAACTCCAAACTCCTGGGGAGTGTATCTGAGGAACTCAGAACACTCTGCCCTGATAGGGGGCAGGTGTTCCAGCAGATTTGCCTTTTATAAGGAGAAAATTGGACAAAGTCCTTGCCCCACAGGCCCAGCACCGGAAATTAATTAGCAGAATTGCACCAGGGCATACCACAGCCTACGCTTCTCTAGCTTTAAACAGACCCCCATGCTGTCTAAAAAATGAGTAAGAAGCAGAAGAGAGCTCTCACCATAGACAGCTTTTATTGAGAGAAAGAAGGGCAGACCCAAGATCCTGAGATTCCTATAGGCAAAGCAACTCCAGAGGAAGCCATAAAGGGAGATATAACCTGGTCCCCACACCACAAGGCCTTCCTGAAAGATTGCATAAAGAATCTCAAAACAGAGCTGGATGATAAATGGGAAAATAAACTGAGATCAATGCAAGTAGGATATAAGGCCCTGCAAGAAGGTTATAATGCCCTGCAAAAAAGATATGAAAAAGACACAAATTTATTGAAAAACAAAATTGGTGAAGTGGAAAAAGTATGCGATGAACAAATTGGCCAGTTACAAAAGGAGCTAAAAAAGGTAACTGAAGAAAACAACACATTAAAAATAAGAATTGAACAAATGCAAGTGAATGACTCAATAAGCCTTCAAGAATCAAACAAAAACAAAAAATGAAAAAATGGAAGAAAATATGAAATATCTCCTAGGAAAAACAACTGACTTGGAAAATAGATCTAGGAGAGACAATCTAAGGATTATTGGACTTCCTGAAAGCCATGATGAAAAAAAGAATCTAAACACTATCTTCCAGGAAATTCTAAAGAAAACTGCCCTGAGGTTGTAGAATCAGAAGGGAAAATCAGAGTCAAAAGAATTCACCAATCACCTCCTGAAAGAGACCCCAAAATTAAATCCCCAAGGAATATCGTGGCTCAATTTCATGGCTATCACACCAAGGAAAAGATACTGCTAGCAGCTAGAAAGAAACAATTCAAATCCTGAGGAAGTGTAATTAGAATCACATGAAATCTATCAGCTTCCACATTAAAGGATCAAAGGGCCTGGAATCAGATATTCCAAAAGGTGAATGAACCTGGATCACAGCCAAGAATAACTCATCAACCTACAATGAGCATTATCCTCCAGGGAAGGAGATGGCCATTTAATGATATAGGTGAATTTCACCTATTTCTAATAAAAAGACCAGATCTGAACAAAAAATTTGACCTCCAAACACAGAACTCAAGAGAAGCATAAAAAGGTAAAAAGGAAAGGACTCTTGAGAACTTTATTTCTACTATGGGGATACTTAAAGATTAAGGGTATAATTGGATATTACTTCGATAAGATGAAAAAAACTAGAGGGGGAAAGGCTATCATAGTGGGGAAAAGAGGGAAAAGGTTGTAAAATAAGGTTAAAAAAAGGAGGTAAAAATTAGGTAAAATAGCATGAAGAGGCAAAGAAAACCTAATATAATTGAGGGAAAAAAAGGAGAGAGATGAGCATTGTGTAAATCTTACTCTCATCAGATTGGGCTCTAAAAGTATATATCAGACACATTTGGTTTCACAGAGAAACTTGTCTTTCCTTATAGGGAAGTGGGAGGGAAAGAAGGAAAAGAAAGGGACAGACTAATAGAAGGGAAATTAGAAGAATCAGGGGAAAGGAGCAAAAAGGGGGAGGGGCTCTAAATGGGGTAGGATTGTTTGGGAGAAGGGATCATCAAAAACAAAATACAGAAGAGGGGGGAAGGGAGAAAGGGGAAAGGAAAAGGAAAAACATAACTTGGGTAAATAAGATGGCAGGAAATACAGAATTAGTTATTCTAACTGTGAATGTGAATGGGAAGAACTTTCCCATAAAGCAGAAGCAGATAGCAGACTGGATTAAAAACCGGAATCCAACAATAGATTATCTACAAGAAACACATCTAAAGCATAGTGACACATACAGGGTGAAGGTAAAAGGCTGGAGCAGAACCTATTATACTTCAGGTGAACAAAAAAAAAGCAGGGGTAGCAATTCTGATATCAGAACAAGTAAAAGAAAAGATAGATCTAATCAAAAGAGATAAGGAAGGAAACTATATTTTATTAAAGGGTACCATAAATAATGTAGCAATATCAATACTAAATATATATATGTGCAATAAATGGTATAGCATCTAAATTCCAAGGGGAAAAATTAAGAGAGATGCAAGAAGAAATAGACAGCCAAAGTATGCTAGTGGGAGATATCAACCTTGCTCTCTCAGAATTACATAAATCAAACCACAAAATACAAAAGAAAGAAACTAGGGAGGTAAACAAATTGTTAGAAAAGTTAGGTATGATAGATCTTTGGAGAAATTTGAATGGAGATAGTAAGAAGTTTACTTTTTTCTCTGTGGTTCATGGAATTTATACAAAAATTGACCATGTGTTAGAGCATAAAAACCTCCAAATCAAATGCAGAAAGGCAGAAATAGTAAATGCATCTTTTTCAGATCATGATGCAATAAAAATCACATGCAATATAAGGCCAGGAGAAAATAGGCCAAAAGCTAACTGGAAGTTAAATAATCTATTCCTGAAGAATGAATGGGTGAGAGAGCAAATCATAGACACAATCAATAATTTCATCCAGGAGAATGACAATAAGGAGACACCATACCAAAATTTGTGGGATACGGCCAAAGCGGTTATAAGGGGCAATTTTATATCTCTAGATGCTTACTTGCATGAAATACAGAAAGAGAAGATCAATGAACTGGGCTTATTATTTAAAAAAAAAACTAGAAAAAGAACAAATTAAAAACCCTCAATTAAATACGAAATTGGAAATTCTAAAAATAAAAGGGGAAATTAATAAAATTGAAAATAAGAAAACTATTAAATTAATAAATAAAAATAAGAGTTGGTTTTCTGAAAAAACCAACAAAATAGATAAGCCTCTAGTTAATTTAATTAGAAAAAGGAAAGAGGAAAATCAAATTGTTTTTCAGTCTCAAAAATGATAAGGGAGGAAGATGGCAAACTGCAGACAGTGTTCTCTGTAAGCTCATGAGACCTTCCCTCAGACACCGACAAACTGAGCCTCTGAACTGGTTCTGGAGTGAGGGCTTCACCAAACACTTGGACTACAAGGCACTTCTATCAACAATCTACTTTGAAAGAACTTCTGAGGTCAGTTTTAGACGGGCAGGGGATCGAGCAGCTCCTGGCGCTCAGACGGACCAGAAGATTTTAGGCTGCCGGAAGTCCCTGGGACACGCTTGGGCCACTTTGCTCTGCTTACAGGCAAGTGCTTTGGCAGGTCTACCTTTGATAAAGGGTAGATTGAGAGCAGCTGAAAGTATAGTCCTAGTGCAGATCTAGGCAGATCAGTCCCAGACCGGAAGTCAACTAGGCAAACTGCCCCAGGGCAAATTGACATCCAGTCTGCTGCTGCTGCCACTGCTGCTGCTGCTGCTGCTGCTGAGGCTGCAGAATTCCCTGCTGGTGAGTGATACCGCAGCTAAACATCATGAGCAAGAAGAAGAGAGCTCTCACCATAGACAGCTTTTATGGAGAGAAACTAGAGCAGTCTCCAGATCCTGAGATTCTGAAAACAATCCCAGATAAAGCCACAAAGGTGGACTGGTCTCCCTTTCAGAAGGCTTACCTGGAAGATTGAATAAAGAATCTCAAGAGAGATCTAGAAGAAGATTGGGGAAAGAAACTGAGAGCAGTGCAAGAAGGAAACATCGCCCTGCAACAGAGATGTGAAAAACTGGAAAATGAGTCTGGTGAATCGGAAAAAGACAAAAATTCACTGAAAAACAAAATTAGTGAATTGGAAAAAGTCACCAACTCACTGGAAAATAAAAATAGTGAATTGGTAAAAGACAACAATTCACTGAAAAACAAAATTGGTGAATTGGAAAAAGTCACCAACTCACTGGAAAATAAAAATAGTGAATTGGTAAAAGACAACAATTCACTGAAAAACAAAATTGGTGAATTGGAAAAAGTCACCAACTCACTAGAAAATAAAAATAGTGAATTAGAAAAAGATAACAATTCACTGAAAAATAAAATTACTGAATTGGAAAAAGACAACAATTCACTGAAAAATAAAATTGGCAAAATGGAAAAAGAATGCAATGAACCAAAAAATTCAATTGGCCAGTTACAAAAGGACCTAAAAAAGATAACTGAAGGAAATAATACCTGAAAAATTAAAACTGAACAAATTGAAATGAATGACTCAATAAGACTTCAAGAATCAGTCACACAAAAACAAAAAAATGAAAAAATAGAAGAAAATATGAAATATCTCCTAGGAAAAACAACTGACTTGGAAAACAGATCCAGGAGAGACAATCTAAGAATTATTGGACTCCCTGAAAGTCACGATGAAAAAAAGAACCTTGATGCTATCTTCCAGGAAATCATGAAAGAGAATTGCCCTGATGTTTTAGAATCAGAAGGCAAAGTTGGTATTGAAAGAATCCACCGATCACCTCCTGAAAGAGACCCCAAAATTAAAACCCCAAGGAATATCGTGGCCAAATTTCAGGACTATCGCACCAAGGAAAAGATATTACAAGCTGCTAGAAAAAAAGCAGTTCAAATACCGAGGAACTGTCATTAGAATTACACAGGATTTGTCAGCTTCCACACTGAAGGATAGAAGGTCCTGGAATCAGATATTCTGAAAGGCAAAAGAACTTGGATTACAGCCAAGAATAAGCTATCCAGCTAGAATGAGCATCATCTTCCAGGGAAGAAGATGGTCATTTAATGATACAGGAGAATTTCACCTATTTCTAATGAAAAGACCAGATCTGAACAAAAAATTTGACCTCCAAACACAGAACTCTAGAGAAGCATAAAAAGGTAAAAAGGAAAGAACTCTCGAGAACTATATCTCTACTAGTGGTATCCTTAAAGAATGGGGGTATAATTTGATTTTACTTAGATAATAATCGAAAAGAAATTAGAGGTGGAAGGTATATCATACTGTAAAAAAAAAGGGGGGGGAGGGGAAAGGAGGTAAAATAAAGTAAAAAAAGGAGGTAAAATAAGGCAAAATCTCATGAGGAGACATAGAAAATCTAATATATTTTTTTCTTTTTTTTAATAAAGCTTTTTATTTGCAAAACATATGAGTGACCTTTCAACATTGACCTTTGCAAAAAACTTTTTTTTCCCAAGCTTTTCCTTTCCCTCCCCCCACCCCCCACCCCTAGATGACAGGCAATCTAATACATGCTAGATAGGATAAATTATATGACAAGTACAATACATGTATACATATCTATACAGTTATCTGACTGCACAAGAAACATCAGATCTAGAAAGAGAAGAAGAAAAAAAACAACCTAAGACGGAAAAC
>JAJPUD010016088.1:0-35255 GCA_023553655.1 Myrmecobius fasciatus | reverse complement strand
GAAACAGGAGAACCAACTGATGATAACAATAATAATGTAAAGGAAAACAACTTCAAAAGACCTCAAAACTTTGATCAAACTATGAGCAATAATACATTTAGAAAATTGATGTTGAAGCATACTTCCTACCTCTTTGCAGAGATGAAGAAGGGGATATGCATTGTCAGATATGGCCAGGGTCTAGTTTGTTTTATGGAGCTACCTAAGCATGGGAGGGCTTCTATGTGATAAGTTAGTGGGACTGACAAATAATACAGAAAAAAAGTAATGCATTTATTCCTTCCACATTATGGGGATTAGGGTCATAGTATCCCCATAAACTACATAAAATTTTTGTTACTTCCTTTGTATCAAAGAAGTCTTAATTTTTTTCTTTCTTTTTTTGGTGTTTGCAGTATCTCATTGTAAAATTTGGCTTAAGTATTTGGTCATAGACTCTGTGTTGTCTGCAGGCCTACATGTGTTGTCTGCATCTTCTACAAAACTTCCCCCAAATTCCCATTTAATTTCTCATGGCAACCCACAATCTATCAAAACAGCATTGGGGAAAATCATAATGTGGAAGGAATAGCTATTCAGTGTTTTAAAGGGCACAAAAGTTGGGCCAGCTAGATTGCACAGAAGGAAAAGCATTGGCTCTGGAATTAACAGGATCTGAGTTCAAATCTGCCCTCAGCTATATGACCCTGGGCAAATCATGAGAGTAAACAAAAAAATTTTAGAAGATATAAATGACATAATTTTATTACTACCTCATTAGTTACCTATGTATATAGGCATATATATAAGTATCAATATATGTATATACAAAGTATCTGAAAAAGTCTAAAAATCATAGTGAAGTTTAAAGCTATTAAAGGTTGGAACTGCATCAAGACTTTTTAGAAACTCTATCTACATTTATATTTTATAAAAGCAGACTTCATGACTATGCTGGCATTGGTTTCTCTGCCAAGACCCCTCTCCCTATCTCTGCCACTTTCACTCTGACTAAAGGAGTGGAGTGATGCATATGCGGTTGCTCTGTTAGTTGATTTTGTTTAAATATTTGGTTATGAAGGAAGATTACATGGTGGAGGGAAATGATTGATATAGAAGACAAAAGTAATCAATAGAACTTTATTTATTTTATTGGAAGTGATACAATCAAACAATCCATTGAGAATTTAAACGCCCACTATGGACCAAGGACTATGCTAATTAATATGGAAATATGTTTAAAAGGATTGCACATGTTTAATTTATTTCATATTGTTTGCTGTCTTAGAGAAGGGGAAGGTAAGGGAGGGAGGGAAAAACATTTAGAGCACAAAGTTTTACAAAAATGATTTACAAAAGCTAGCTGTATATGATTTGGAAAAATAAAATACTATTTCCTGGAGATAAGACAAAAAGAAAATAGGCCCCATTTACCGCAAATCATCTGACTCTACTACAATGCTTTCTTTACCATCCTTTCTGTACCATAGCTGTTTTCATTCACCCGCCACCATTAACAATAATTTGTCAATATTTCCATGAAGTTTCAATCCATCACTCCCTCAGCTAATTCTATAGTGGTAAGAGTTGTATGTAGAAATTTCCCTTCAGACTTTTGAACTGGTGCTCCCTTGAATTTTCCTATCTTTCATCCTCCCAATCTTATGATTTGGGAAAGCCCAAGAGATGAGACTGAAGTGACAGACAGGAAAAGAAGTCCTTTGAGAGTTGGAGAACAAACCTAGTATCCAGTCATGGAAGAACTAAGTACTAAGGTAAGGTACTGAGGACTGGACCAAATAATAGGAGTTCAGCCCCTGGGAAGCTGAGGAATGAGCAATATCAGGTACTGGGAATTAGAGATTAAAACAGAAACCCAGACTAGAACTGTGATATTAAGGTAAAAACATAGTAGAATCTAGAGTGATTTAGACTGTTGAACTAGTGAACAATGGGATAACAATGGATAGAGTACTGGGTCTTTAATCAGAAAGACTCATTTTTAGGAGTTCAAATCTGGCTTCACATACTTAATGGATGTATAACTCTGGATAAGTCACTTGGTCCCTTTTTGTCTCCGTTTCTTCTTCTGTAAAATGAACTGAAGAAGGAAATAGCAAATCACTCCAGTATCTTTGCCAAGGAAAACTGCAAAATGGACTCATGAAGAGTTGGACATGACTGAATAAAAATTAAAAGAAAAAAAAAACTAGAAAATTATAGCTGTTGAACACAGGTGTGAATGTCCCTTTCCTAGAGCCAGGTTGGTACTGAAGTAAGCTGGCTACTACTATACCTTTGAAATATTTACAGATCCCTTATGGTCATTCACAACTTCACAAATACACTTCAGCTTTTCTCCAATTATTTTTGGGTATTTTAAAAAATAATTTGGAGTCATTCAATCAACAAACATTTATTAAATACTGAATATGTTCCAGGCATTAGGCTAAGTGCTGGGGATACAAAAAAAGGTAGAAGACCATCCCTATCTGTAAGGGACTCACATTTTAATAAGGGAGGCAACAAACTGACAAGTATGTACAAACAAGCTATATATAGGAAATAACTAATAAAGGTATGGCTTCTTGGAGGTGAGATTTCAGCAGAGTTTTGAAGGAAGCCAGGAGCCAGAGATGAGAAAGGAGAACACTTCAAGCAGGGAAGCCAACCAGTGAAAATACCTTATATTGTGAAATAAAATGATTTATTCAAAGAGCAGAAAGGAGGACCGTGCCACAAGATCCCAGAGTGAGAATTGGGGAAGCAGTAAAAACATCAGAGTATTCTGTATTTGACATGATTAGAACTGTGCTTATAGAAAGATCATCTTGATAATTTTGTAAAGGATAGACTGAAGTGGAGGAAAATTTGTGCCAGGTTGTATCTGTCTTCCCAATCAATATTGGATCTCAAAAATTAAAATTGGCTTATGATTAGGTAATTTCACTAATTCCTCATTATCAAATAAATAACTTGCAAGTGGCAAAAAAAAAAAGAAATTTCATTTGTTCTCTCTAGCCTAGGGACTGCTGAGCCAGTTTTTTGACTTCTAATTTTAGCCCTTCACTTTTTCATAGAATCATAAAATTTTAGAACTGGGTCATAGCCCACCCCCCACCTTGAGATCATCAAATGTACTCTCATCACTTTTCAAATGAAGAAACAGATGCACAGAGCTTCTCTGTCTTGTTCAAAGTCAAGCAGTAATCTAATGATAAAGTTTGGAATTCTTTTGACACCCAAGTCTAGTTTTAGGTTGAAGTTGCAGAGAGGCAAACAGGCGTGCTATAATAAAAATCTTAACAATTAGAGCTATTCAGTGGTGAAATGAACCATCTCAGGAAATAATGGGTTCCTCCTCATTTGAAGTATTCAGGTATCAGCTAGAAGGCTAAACATTCAGTTTGGATTGGATTTTCCTCCATTCTATGACATTCTATGATTCTTTCCCCTGAACTCTGCTTTTTCTCTAGGCTTTTGAAATCTTTGATCTACAATACAGAGAAGTCAGGATAACAGAGTTTGGACTTCCAGTAATAATAAATTGTCTCATCATGGGTGTGTCAGATGATCTTTTTTTCTATTCCTTTCCCATCTATATATTGTCATCCTTTCTCCTTCCTTCACTCTTCTCTCCCAAGTCCTCATTAGGCAAAATGAAAATGATTCCTGTTTTATGCCCCCTGGGATATGACTCTCAGTGCAGCTGTTCCTAGTAACCTTCTAGCACTTTGATGCCACATCGACTTTTTTTTTATCAGTTCTAGAAATATTGTATGAGCTCCTTTGACCCATCTACCCCTTGGGCTATTGGTTAACATAGCTATTTACAATCTTGCCTAGAAGGGAATAACATAATCATAATAATTTATTGGATTTATGCATAGCTTTTCTTTTAAGAGCTCAAAATAAGCTCAGCTGTGGAGATATAACTGATTTAGGTCAGCTTGATTTCTTCCATCTCTACTTATGGACTGAGACTATTAAATATTCAGGAGATTGGTTGTTGTGCACTACTCACCACACTTTTCCCCACATAGCAAAGAAGGGTTGTTTGTGCTTAGGGGTGTAGTGGAAAAAAAGCAGCTGGTTTAGGTTGTAATTTTTTATAACCAACTGGTCATGATAATGAAAGGCAAAGGATATTGGCCTAAATAGGATTTTTTTTGATACAACTCTGGTGTTTTGGGGGGCAATTTCATCTGACATAGCTGACATTTTTTGAGAGAGAAAGAGAGATGATGATGATGATGAAAAAGAAGAAGAAGAAGAAGAAAAGAGGAGAATGGAAAAATAGCAATAAAAGAGAAAGGAGAAAGAGAGAAATATTGAGAAGAGAGAAAATAGATGCTATAAACTGGATTATTTCCAATAGCCTTGCTCTAGTTGCCCCAGACATCAGGCTTGAGCCCAGAAAAGGATCACTTGCTTCCTGTCTCATATTTTGGTTATATAAGATAGGGTTCACTCCAAAGCCAATATAAAGTTCCCTGTTCTCTCCCCAACCAGCTAGTCAATGGTCCCTAGAGATTTCTAAACCTTTATTTATGTGCCTGTCAGTCAGATGAAAGCCAGGGCTACTCTGCATGCAGAAGGTACTGTAGGTTGGTCTACAGCAGAAAATGATAAGGGGAGGTTTTCATTGGCTAGCTATTTGCCCACGTTTTCAGAATAAGAACCTATATGCTTTAGAATTGGAATTATTGTTTAACAGCTTAAATTCTGCTTTTAAAGTGGACATCTTCTGTCCTTACCAATTCCTATTTTAAAGGCTCTTAGGCAGGCCATGAAACAACTCTTCTCAAGAGCTGAAAATAATATATTATTATAATTTTGGGGGGTAGATCAGAAAACTCTTAAAATTCTTAACTGGAAAATATTTTTTGCATTGCAATTTTTTTTCTTAACACTAATTTCATGTCACAGATTTATTTTTTCTTTTAATGAATATGACACAAAGTATGACACAATTTTGGTCTTTCATTCTTCTAAACCACAGAGGTTAGAGTGCTTTTATGGAAATCTGTTTAAACCCCATAGATTTTTGTCCAGCTAGGAATTCTTTTCCTTTGGTTTAAATCTTGCACATCGTCTGTTTCTTACAGAGCTTCCGTATTGTCTCAGGCTCCACTGGAAATGCAGTAAGGATTCCTAGCACATCCCAGTTGCCATGGCAACAGCAGTCTTTCCCATAATGAGCTGCATCATCTGAACTGATGTCACAGCATCATGCAGCAGGTCAAACAAGGCATCTCCTAGTATTGCATCCTACAGATGTGCCGTAAACATCAAAAGAGGATGGTTAGAGCAGGAGATGGTAAGTGTTAAATGTCTGTGTCTTAATTGCACGGCTGTTTTGTTGGTTAGTTCCTGCCTTTCTCAAGGCAGAGATAGGGGAAGGCTGCCTGCTTAAAATGGACTGGGAAGGAAGCTACTGTTTTACCTAAATCTGTTTTTCAGGCTAGGCAAAGACAAAGGCCTACAGAAGCCACATAGGAACCAAAATATTTCTAATTGTTCTTGTTTCTTCACTGTCATTTTGGATACCCTCCTTAGATTGGCTCATATGTATATGATAATTTACTATGGCAGTAAAGCATTCTTAGAAATAAGTATTGCCCTGTATTTGAATGGAATAAGAGGTACGTATCTTTTTAAAATTTGACTCATTAATGAGTTCTTTATTTTTATGACTTAAGAAACATTTCAGGGTTTGCAGCATGAAATCTATTATTTACCTTGGTTGGGTTTCATTTCCCTTATTTAACTCACATTGTAATGAACTAGTGCTGAATAAGCATTTCACACAGCACTAATGTGAAATATGATCTTATACAGTGTTCTAGATGGATTTTTTATTTTTATAAGGATGAGCAAAGTTGAATGAAATGATACAATCATCATGGTTCATGAAATAGTTTCTCAGAGTCATTTTTATAAACATTCAAATAGTTGAAAGACTCTCTCGATATTATTCATTCCTGCTCATTTCTGCTCAAGTTTCTCTGAAAAATGTTATAGAAATTATTTACAGAATGACTTTTAGCTGAGAAAGGAACAAGTCTCTTCTCTGCGGCAATTTCAGAGAAAGGTGTAACCCCTGGGATGGCATGTCTTAAGTGATGGTGTTGCTGATGTCCCTCACTTCACCTTAACCAAAGTCCAGTTTGCTGAATTGTACCAGTTTCCTCAATTTTTATGGTAAACACCTTTCTTTCTCTGGAATGTCACTGGTCCAGATATAACCTCACCCAAATTCTGCAACTCTGGATAAACAGCTTTTGGTTTCTATTTCTCTGGGTTTAGTTCCAGAAGTGTTGATTCTAATGTTGTAGTGGTTGTCATTACTCTTATCTGACAGAAAGAGAGAAAAACAGAAGTGTGTTGTTCTTTGTTTTGGGGAATGAACATAGAAATGTTTTTCCCCAGTGGAGCTGAAGGGGAGAAAGGAGGAAGCATATGTCAGTTCAAATGATCAATATGTGCACTTGGAATTAGGGAGTGGTCTGTCTTTTGGCTCAGAGCTGCAGAGTTGTTAGTTTGTATTGGAGGAAAGTCTGGTACAAAGACAGAATGGCATCCCCCAAGCCTCTCCTATCGGAGATGAGTTTTTTTTTAAATAGATTTAAAAAGAATTAGTAATACTTATGAAAACTGGCTGCTAAAGCTTCTTTTTCTTCCATACACTAAGAAAAACATAACGCCCTGATCTGGTCCTAAGAAAGTCCTTAGCCATCCAGTGAGGTTATCTGAGCTGCATCTCTATCTGTTTCCATCATGGCTAAGCTTATGTTGGTGTCTTGAAAACTACACGACATGGCAGAGATCAGCGTAGTTTTACTTCATTTCAAACACTTTAGGAGTGTGAGTTGTTCATCTCTTGCTTTCTCATATTGTATGATGGGAGCAGAAAGCTCTTCTGGGATTGCTGGGTGTGAGCAGAACAGGATCCGAAGTGATAAGGTGACTGGGGACGGGGGAAGCGGGGAAGGGGGGAGAAGGAAGGAGTGGGCAGGGGAGGGAAGTGGTAGATAGGAATGGGGAAAAGGGAAGTGTCTAACAAAGTGTCTGAATGATGCTGGGGAAAATAATCCACTGACTCCTTTAAAAAAGAAAAGAAAAAGAAAACTTGCTACTGAGGAGATCAGTAGCTAGGATAGATTTTGCTTGATAATTTTCAGAGTTAGGAAGGAATATAGAGTAACCAAAGGCAGTAAGTGTATCAGTGATTCGTTTTCAGGTACTCTCTCTCTAAAATAATCTGTACAGTTACTGGAAGTTGCAGAAAACAAATTCTTCTAGGACTGATAGAGAAAGTGAGGGCTAGTGCTAAGTGTGGGGGAAGGGCATGGATGGGTGTGGACTGATGCAGTTACTTAGCAAAAAAAAAAAAAAAAAGGTACTTCCGGGCTGATTGAGCATCTGATTTCCCCCTTCCCCCAAAACGTTTGAAATGGAGCTTACATTTCCTCAAACACTCAGGGTTGTGTACCTTCCTTTTACCCCAACAGAACAAAACTCTCCTAATGGGAGTGGCCATCAGGATCTAGATTTCTTTAGGAAGGCTGGTAGCCCTTGAAACTCTGCCGCGGCTTGCTTTAATTACTGGGGCTGGGGCTATTTCAGTTGCTTAAGCTTTAATATATTCCCAAGGGATGGAGAGGGTGTATCTGGGAGAGGGAGGAGGGGAAGGGGAAAAAGGAAGGAGAAGGAGAAAGAAAAGGGGGAAGAACCCAAAGAAAGGGCAAACAAGCATTTGTCTCTTTCACAGTACTGATGCATCCTGGAAACTTTTCCAGGACTCATATCGTTCTGCTGATGATTTTAAAAATACTAACGAGCCTGACAAGTAGTTCTTAATGTGAAGTCTATAAATCCTTAGATTTTGCAGGATTGAGGGAAAAGGAGGAAAAGATGAAATTGGATGGGGAAAAAATTGCGTCTTTATATTAAAAAAACAGTAATTGAAATTTATCTTTTCCTTCAATGATGAATGTAATAAATATTATTTTGCGGAGTTCATGGGGTATATCAGGTTGCCAAAGAGGTCCAGACACTGAATGGTTAAGAATTCCTTCCTTTGACCAGGGCTTAAACTTTTTCTGTTCACGATCCCTTTTCACCAAAGAAATTTTTATATGACCCCAGGCATATCGGTATATAAAATAGGCATACGAGTCAAACATTTACTGACAAATCATAATTTCATGACTTCCACATTTATTTAAGAGACTGCATATGAGGTAGCAAACCCCAGTTTAAGAAGCTGTGCTACAGAATATATATGACTTGGTTCATTTCCTAAGTCTCAGAAGACACAGATCTCTTCTTGGAATGAGGGGGGATTAAGATTACTCTTTCATTATAAGAATATGCTGAATTGTTAGTTGCCTATGGAATGTGTATATGTGTGTATATGTTTATGAAATCTTAATTATCTACCCAAAATAGATAAGTGCTGAGCCTTCAAAACTTTAAATGCTCCACCCCATTCCACATTGATCTACATAGTCTAATAAAAAAAAAAATGATCCACAAGTGGGAATGAAATTTCATCTCTTGCTCTGAGATTGAGCCAAAAGCCCTGACATGTGGTTAATTCTGGGGAGATATGAATGTATGTATTTCTCCAGAGTATAAATATCCCTAAACTGAATCTTAAACCACCATGCTAGCCTTTCCTGACATCTTTTATTAGGAAATGGGATTCTTGGAAAAACTAAATGAAATTGACATGGATAGTGGGTTCATACTGGAACCATTCCTGTTTAAAACTTGTTCCTGAGATCTGATACTTAAAGTTAGATATTAGAGTTGAAAGGACTTCATTTGATCCAACACTTTCATTTTACAGAAGAGGAAACTGAGCCTTAGATAAGCAAAGTGGTGGCTTTGACTTGACTAATAAAAGATCTGTTATCTGATTTCAAGTTTTAATATGCCTAAATCCAGAATTACTCTTTTCTCTAAAACTTGAATTTGTTGTGTTGTTTCTATTTATCTCCAAGTCATTTGTAAAGAAAAAAAGTGGATATTGCTTTCCTGTATTCTCGAGGGATTGGTTGTTATGCTCTGAGAGTTCATTTCAGAGATTTAGGTTTAAAAAGGAGCAATTTCCCTATTCAATAAAGGATTGGCTGTTGCCCTTGTTTAGAAGAGAATCCAAATTTTGCTCACACTAGAAAGAGTTAATCTCATGCCCTCTCTGGGAAGCCATATGTCTAATATGAATTGATAGTCACCTTTGCATCATCTTCCTTATTTACCTCTGTCAGTCTCTACCCTGGCTGTCATTCTGAACCTGCTATATGGGAATCTTGTCATCTTCCTTTTGTGAGGATTATGGACACACAGATAATCTGATATTGCCTCTGGCATTACTTGCATTTTAAAATCTAGTTCCAAAACTCCTTGGGGAGGGCAGGAGATGGTTAAAATGGGATGGCAATTCAGCTTTGCCCTAAGGAAACCCTCAAGCTTTCTTCTTAACACTCCAGGAGGAGAAGTCTGAGGGGAAAAGTGATGAGAGTCTCAGAAGGCAGCTTAACTGAAGTCAGCTTCTAAGAAAGCAGGGGAAAAAAAGTTAGCCACAGCAAGTTAAAATTAGTATTTCTGTTGAAAAGTATTTGGGGGTGTGTTATTGGAGGAAAAGTCACTTTGTTTTTGTTTAAATTCTAGAGTAGATGAATGGTAGTTTGCTTTGAATTTCAGTAGTTCTTAGTAAGCAGATTTCTCTCATTCTATAATGGTTTTATATTGTATGTACAATTGTATATACAATCCAATCTGACAAATACAGTACCATCTTCTATCATTTTGCCAGTATTTGTGATATTATACTTATCTTCCTTATCCTTCCAGAGCCTTACTCTCTGCTCCTTCAATATCTGATTCTAATAGGTGACCTTTGGCCTTATCTTGCTTGAAACCAGGCTTCTCAAGGGAATTGCCACCTCCAAACCAAGCTCACTGCTCATGGATTTCTTCATTCCCTTATGTATTGCCATTACCCATTAGGATATATATTCCTCAAGGGCAGAGGTCATCTTGCTTACATATATATATATATGTATATATATATATATACATATATATATATATATATGGGGGGTATGGGTGTATGTGTATATGTATGTATATGTATATATGAATATGTATGTGTGTATATATATATATATATATGCCCAACTCTTTAGTCCATTGCTTAGTATTCAATAAATGCTTTGTATATCTGAATGTTGATAGCATGTATATAAACATACTATGTATGATATCTATTTTTTCTCTATACTTGTCTATCTCAAGACTATCTTGGGATCCTGATGAGTGAAGGTTAATTTTAATTCAGTAAACAATTAGCATATTATAGTTAGAAAGTATGATCAAATTTTATCCTTGCATGTTCAATTATAATAAAAAACAACGATACTTATACTTCAGTTTAAATGACACATAAGACCATCTGGATTTATATTAGAGTAAAAGACAATTCTCCACCTTTAAAGGGAGTCTCCTTTGCATATTGTTAAGAAGTTACCTCTTGCACTGTCAGGCTTTGTCACAAGTAGAATGAGGCAGCTAAATGAGAGGATATCTTAGATTCTTTTCAGGCTTAAGAGTCTGTGATAACATGGCTCTGTGTCCCCTTAGGACATTAAAAATATTTCATATTTATATCTAAGTTGAAAGGGAACATAGTTATTATCTAATTCAACTCTTATTTTGTTCAAGAGGGAACTGAGGGCTGGTGACTTGCTCAGAGGTGACAAGTTGCAAATGAGCTGGGATTCATATGCAGATTTTCTGGTAATAAATACCTCATCCTTTGTAGTACACCATGCTATTCATGATCTGAAATTACAACAATCAGAATTTTAGAAAATTAAATAAGCATTTCTTAAGCATCTACTAGTGCCAAATACTGTACTCATTTCTTAGGGTACAAAAATAAGAATTAAACAGGTCCTGCTGTCAAGAAGTATATATTCTACTGGGGGAAAACATGTATTACAACACCAACATTTATATATACATGCACATATACATATACTGCAACACCAACATTTATGAATACATGTGTGTAATATGTACCTAAGTACTATAATACCAAAATTTGTGTATCCATGCATATATATATATATACACATATTCTACAACATTAACATTTATAAATGTGTGTATATACATAAGCTGTAATATCAAAATTTATATATATATACTTTATATGTATACATATAACACCAACATTTATGTATACGTGTGCAAATACATATACTGCAACACCTATATATACATGTATGTAATACAGCATGTGCTGTATTACAGCACATGCTGTATTACAGCACGTGCTGTAATATGTATATATGTGTTTGTATTATAATATGAACATGTATATATACATATGAATAACTATAATACCATCATTACATATACATACATGTGTATATGCATATATACTATATAACATATATGTGTATTAAATGTGTTTATGTATAAATATCTGCTTGTGTGTTTATGTAGCACATATATGCAAAATATAAATGTGCATAATATATAAAATAAATACAAAGTAGCAACTGGAAGGAAAGTCCTCTTTGTAGGAGGTGTTACTTGAACTTAGCTTTGAAGAACACTCAAGATTCTAAAGAACAGAAGTAATTCCAACATGCAGATGGTTCTTCTTTAAAACAAAAAGATTTGGGGCTAGCTATCTGATTGGTTACAGGAATCTGCTAATGAGACAAGGTAAATGGGTTCAATTTTCATGGATACTTCTAAGCTTTTCACTGTTCTGCTTGTCTGAACAGTTAGATAGTACAGTGGTCAGGTCATCATGATCTGAATTCAAATGTGACCTCCTGCTCTTACTGGTTATGTGACCCTTGGAAAGTCACAACATTTTTCAGCCTCCATTTCCTCATGTTTAAAATAGGAGAGAATAACACGTACCTCATAGTGCTATGAAGATAAAATGAGATAATATTTTAAAAGTGCTTTTATAAAAAGGTTAGCTATTATAATTCTTGAATCCTGGTGCTTATCTTAAAAACATGTGCCCTTGCTGCCAAGGGGAACTGGAGGAAAAAGGGAAGGCATGTCTTCAATCACCAAATAGGATTATAGAGAATAAAAAAATTGGAAATAAAAAAAAAATTGGCAATATCCTGGAATTGATAGATCCATTTGTTTGTATTAGGGGTTTGGTTGAGGCACATCTTATGGAGCATGAATCGAGTCACACATGAGTAGCCAGAAGCATCCAGAATGTACTCTACACTCTGTTACGTGATGAAATAAATAAAAGAAAGTAATACAAAATTAAGTCTGGAGAGGTAGCCTGGGACCAGATGATGCAGGGCCTTAAATGCTTGGCTAAAAGTTTATATTTTCCACACGGCCAGAAATGCCTTAGGAAAATTATTTTAGAGGCACTCTTCTCTTGCCCTACCCATATCTGGATATATTCCGTCTTACCTCTACCTATTAAAATCCTACTTGTAAGCCTTCTCATTTTTTAAAAACAGCATTTTATTTTTCCAAATACATATAAAGGTAGTTTTCAACATCCATTTTTTTAAACTTTATATTCTAAATTTTTCTCCCTCCCTCTCTTACCTCCCCCCCTCCTCAAGAAAGCAAGCAATCTGATGTAGGGTAAATATGTACAATCCTTTTAAACATATTTCCATATTTGTTGTATTGCATAAAAAAATTCAGACCAAAAGGGGAAAAAACATAAGAAAGAAAAAAACAAAACAAAACAAAAGAACAAACAAAAAGATTAAAATACTATGTTTCAATCTACATTCAGTCTCCATAGTTATTTCTGTGGATACAATTGGCATTTTCCATTCCAAGTCTATTAGAATTGTAAGGCTTTTCATCTTCATGAAATTTCCCCTTAGTCTCCCAAATGAAAGAAACCTTTTCCTCCCTCATTTTTTAAAAAATTCTTTGTCTTGAGTATGAAAGACAGATATAAAAAATCAGAGTCTGGCAGAAGTGAGACCAAGTAGGAGGCTATAGCCCAGAAAAAAATGCAATTGGAGATTGCATGTGTATGATGGGAGCTACAGGGGGAGGAGTGGGAGTTGGAAGTGATGCCAAGGTAAGCAGAAAGGAGTGGAAATAAAATCTATAAGATTTAGCAATTAATTGGTTATGGATTCTCTCAGGATACCCTGAGAGAGGGTAGGTGATGACCCTGAAGTTTTGAACTTTCTCCATATCCATTCCTGTATGGTATGGACATTGATCTACATATTTTAATCAACTCTTCAAAATTCAGTAATTAAAAAAATATATTGTGTGTCCCTGATGTTCAAGACTTTATGCTAAAGGTACAAAGGTATATAGAAATTATGTAATTATTGTTGTATTTTGTATATAGGAGCTGTACTTGGAATTTCATTAATATAGAGAAGCAGATCTTGGTGAAGGATTCCTTCTATCAAAGTAGAACAGTAATTATTTTGTAATTTACAAGCTTAGATAATTGCCCACTGAGATGTTTGCTGATTTGCCCAAATTCACACAGCTGGCATATATGAAAGGTGGGTTTTAACCCCAAGTCTTCCTGATTCCAAAACTATCTCTCCATTTGCTATGCCATGATGTTTTATGTAAGTTGTGTATTATCCATGTAACATATTTATGTCCATAAGGGTTATATAAATGTGGCTTGAAGGAGGCATTAACAGATACATCTTAAATTTTGCCCATCTGATTCAAAGGAAGAGTTTGATTCCCATCCTGAAGGAAATAGGAAAAGCGACCACAAAGCTAGTTACTCTGTTCTCTGAGACAGGTGCTATAGGACTAGAATTATATCTATTGATCCTCTGAACATAACTGGTTCAGAATAAAAAGTTGCTAGCTTTCATGGTCACTATATCTCAAAGATGGTTAGAAAGCTATCACTTAGCTTACAGTCACAAACTTAGCCTCTTCCCACCAAATACAAGTCACACAAAAGATGATGACAAAAGTGGATCATGAGTTAGTCCATTTATTTAAGCAAATAGCAAACAGAAATCAGAGAAGTTATTTAGGTTAAAATATACCAGAAAACACATGAAGTGAGTTAACTCTTTATCTGGGAGTGAGCTATCTTAGCTCAACCAAGAGAAAAATGTCAATTCTATCCAAGGGGAAACATCCCAAAGTCTCTAGGGAGGCAAGTTGGAAATCAGGAATATATCAAAGAACTGATTTTTCTGTATATCTTCAAGAGAGTCTTTTTTTCTTTCTGGAGTCAGTCCTAAAGAAAGCCTAGAAATGTGTATATCTTGAAAAAGAGTAATGAAGAATGTCTCTCCTTTCCAAAGCATAGGCATGAAACATCACCTCAACATTCTCTTCACCAATTAGAAGGGTCTTATACAAAATGCTCCAGGCTTGGCCAGAAACCTGTGTTATATTCACTTAACGTATACATGTATTATGTCACTAAATCATATTGGTTTAATACTGGTTTAAAGCATCAATCCAGTTGCTATTCTCTTTTGCTTTTCTAAAACATTTGGCATTGTTGAAAACCTGCTTGTCTGGGACATTTTTTTCCCTTTTTTGGATTTGTGACATTGTTATCGCCTTTCTTGGTGAGGAAATTCTTTCTTTCAAATTTTCAATTTATGGCCTTAGAGAATTGCACCAAGAGATTTGGTGACTTAGCCAGTCACACTTACCCTCTTCCTATCTTCAATAATAATTTTTTTTCATTTTTTTAGCAGTTTTTCAGTCAGGTCTGACTCTTTGTGACCCCATTCTTGGCAAAGATACTGGAGTGGTTTTCCTTCCTTAGCTCATTTTATAGATGAGGAAACTGAGGCAAAGAGGATTAAGTGTCTTTTTCAGAGTCACACAACTAGAATGTGTCTGAAGGCAGATTTGACTGCAGAAAGATGAATCTTCCTGATTCTAATCCCAGAATTCTATTCATTGTACCACCTAGTAGCCCTTCAATAATAAATAATTCACCTTTATATAGTATTCTAACCTTATAGTGTGCTTTCCTCATTAACAACCTTATATGATAGTGCAATTATTTCCTTCATTTTGCAAATGAGAAAGTTATGGTTAAAGCCCAAAGCTACATAGCTAATAGGTATTAGAACTAGAATTCCAAGAGAAATTTTCTAGCTAACTTCATAGTCAGGGTACTATCCAACCTCTCCAATTCTATCTTCTCTACGCTGGTTTTATTTCCTCTTCCCAACTTCAGGTCCTCCTATTTCTGGTCCTTCTCTCTCCTCATTCTCCACTGGTAATTTCACTTATTTGCAAAAATGCAATCATCATCCTCCAAATTTAAATTTCCAACCTTAATTCTTCTGCTTGGATTCAGAATTCCACCTTATATTTCCACTGAACACTTCCAAGTGAGTGTCCTACTATCACCTCAAACTCAACATGGACAAAATGGAGCATATTGTTTTTCCCATAAAACTTAATCCTTCTTGCCTATAACTATCAATGGGATAGAAATAATAATAGCTAGCATTCATATAGCTCTTTAAAGTGTATGAGGCACTTCACATTTGTAATCTCATTTGATTCTCATAACAATCATAGGAGAGAGAGAGAGAGATGTTCTTTTTATTTCCATTTTACAGATGAGAAAACTGAGGCTGGGAGAAATTAAGTGACTTGCCCATACTCACACAACTAGTATTAGAAGACCAGATTCAAAGTCAGATTTGGTCTCAGTTCTTCCTAACTTCAAGCATAGTATTCTGTACCAACTTAAATGAACAACCCAGTGATATACCCTCAAACTTCTGAGTAATCTTAGACTCTCCTTCCTTTCTCTTTACTCATATCCAGTCTGTTCTTAATCCTAGTGATTCTACCTCTGCTGTGTCTTACTTTCATTTCTCTTTTTAATCCAACCACCATCTTCTTAATATGGTCTCAATTTTTTTTAATATACATATTCTCTCAGGCTGTCCTCTTCCTTTCTCCATTATCTTCACTTGTAAAGTTATTCAAATAACTCTTAACATGTTAATATTCTTTATACATTAAACTGTTCTTAAGATGCAGTGGATACAGTCCTGGATTTTGAACCAGGAAGACCTGAGTTCAAGTCCTGCCTCATTTCAAAAGTTGTGTGAACATGGGCAAATTATGTCTCATCTCTGGATCTTATAATAATATTTCTCATACTGAGCTGTCACAGCATGGGCTGTGAGGCTCAAATGAGATAATCTATTTAAAAGATTTTAGCAAGCTTTAAAGAAATATATATATATGTATATACATATACATATATATGTATACATGTATGTATATATATATATTTGTGTATGTATTTATGTAATTTACAAATGTTTAATATATGAAATTTATAAATACATAAATTTCAGTTATTCCTATGTGTAGAGCAAAAGTTAGATGTATTAGTGCATCCTGGATGTCCTTTCCAAGGGGTAGAGGAAGGAGAAGGACCAATGACAATTATGTTCTTTCCAGAGTGTGTGAACACTATCCAGGGCCATGGTCTATGAATTTCTTTGAATATTATATCCTTCCTTTGCTCAAAACCCTTCAGCAATTCTCTACAGTCTAAAGGAAAACATTCAAATTCCATAGCCCGGTATTCAAGGACTTCCTCGTTGCTTTGCAATGTAATTACCCACTATTTTCCACTTGACACAATTTATCTTCTAGCTCACCTGGATATTCCTGTGCTTTTTGTTGCATTTTATTGTGCTTTTGCCTGTTCTTTGAACACTGGACCCATTTATGACTATTAAATCCTTACTCATTTTTTAAGATGCAGATACCTTTTATGATTTCCCTAGGAATTATCTTTCCCTAGGAATTCCCTTGAACCTGAAATAACACTTCACTTGTACTTTTCTTTTTTTCTTCTTCTTAAAGTCTGAAACTGTTATCATCTCCCAGCATGGAAACTCCCTCTAACAATGCCAACTGGCAATTAAACATCTTGAAGAATTGCTGTGAAAATGAGAATGTTAAGTGACATTGAGAAGTTGAGAAGCTGGTCACCAGCTAGAATATGCCAAAGGTAGAACTTAAATCCAGATCTTTCTGACTCCAAATTTATCTCTCCATTCATCTCCTCTACAATATTCTCTCCCTTTTATGTATTTAGCTTCCTTATTCATGATTTTTGTTGTTGTTGATGTTATAAGGTCAGTGAGGGCTGGGACCATATCTTACATATCTTTTATATCCACAGTAGTCTCTGTACTATTAGACACATTAGTAAAAGTTTCTCTCTCTCTACCCATCCTTCTCTTCCCTTTCTCCCCTCTTTTCTTTTCTCTCCCTCACTCTCTTCCCCTCTCCCTCCCCTTCTTTATCTCTCTCATTTTCTCTCACTCATTCTCTCATTCAGTTTCTCTTTCTGCGTGTCTCCTATCTCTGTCTCCCTCCCCCCTTCCCCAAATTCCCCCTCTGACTCTCTTCTCTGTTTCTCTGCCTCTGTATATGTGTTTCTGTATCTCTTCCTCTCTACCTCCTCCCCTTCTCTCTTTCTCTTTTAATCAATAGTCTCCCTTCTAACTCTATTTCAGACTTTTAGAACAATTTTTTTTCTTGTTAATACTTTATACTCAGGTCCACATTGAGCTCTTTTAATTCTTTCTTTCCTGTAAGAACAACCTATTTTTTATGACCAAGATATTGGTGTATATTTAAGGCTTTGTTCAAAATGTCTCTCCTTGCAATAATCTAATTCCCAATTCAGTTTAAGTATCCCTTGGATTCTGCCTATATAAATTTCATGACCAACCCTTCATTTTGGGAGATAGGGTTGGGAATATATATACTCTACTCCACCTCAAAGATTTTTTAGTCTACTTGGGATTCATATCAATTTTCTTTTTTTTTTTTCCTGCCCTTACTTGAAATACCTTTCTAATGAATTGACCATCTATTCACACTATTATCAGCTTATTTTGGGATCTTCCCTCTTTCTGATTTTACCTATAGACCCAGTTTTTTCCCCCTTTACTTTCCAGGATTCTAAACCTCCTGTCATATTTTACGACAATCCCTCTCCAAGTGAAGCACATTTTGAAGTTCTCAAATCTCTACTATCATTTCCTCTGCCAGAACTTAAGTAAACAAACAAACAAAAACAAACAAACAACAAATCTAAGACTTGCTTATACTCAAATACCCTTCATTTTCTCTCTTTCCAATCATCATGGACAGATCCCTATCAAGAAGTCTGTTTATAACTAACTAATACTAACTGTGTTAAATGATTAACTCTTTTGATAACCCATGGAAATAGCCTGCCTATCCCTTTTTAAAAAGTCAAGTTGTTGAGTCATTCACTGAGACACAGCTAATGTGTGTATTAAGTTGACACAATGGTAGCATGTGCTTTTACTTTTCAAGGAAGTGAGTAGCCAGAGAGAAAAAAAGGATTGTTTCAGGTGGTTGAACAGAATAGGACTTCTTAAATTTTTTCCATTCCAGACCCCTTTTTTCCAAGAAATGTTTACATGTCCCCAGTTATATAAGTATATGAAATTGGCATAAAAATCAGACATTTTCTGATAATAAATTATAAAAAATTTATTTTAGAATAATTCTTTGATAATATATATACATGTATATGTATATACATGTGTATATATATATATATAATTTTACTATTTATTAAAGACCAAACAAGTTTGCATGGTAATAAGTTGGATATACTTATTTATTTACAGAAAGAATTAAATTTGATGGAATATTTGATATCTTCTACTATTATCATTTTTTTTGGCAAGCCCCACATTCAATTATATGATCAATATGAGATCCTAACACACAGTTGAAGAAGCTTTGATATAGAAGATAATTGTTTCATGAAATTCATGTGGGAACATCTGAGGTTTGTCTGAAAGGGAGGTTATTTAGAGACAACTTAGTTGGGAAACAAGACATGATCAGAAAAACTGTGCTAAAGATATCCTGGTTTTTATTAATTTGATGAACAACAAAGTAACATTAGTATGATTTTTTGAAAACACTAGATTTTCACAATCAATGAGAACTAGTTGAACTAGAGGAGATTCTCATAGAATTATCATGTATAAATTAAAGAGTAAGATATACATGTCTTTAATTTTTTTCCCCTACTGGTTCTTTGCTCTGCTTGGTATTGTTTGGAGAATGTTTCATAAGTGAGCAATTTATATGTTTGCAGTGATACAATTATATGTTCATATCACTGATGCATTATTTCCCTGGGGTTCTTTAAAGGCTACATAAGAATGAACTGTTATTATTATTGTTATTACTATCTATTTCTAAAGCTCTTTATGCCCAAATAGCAATATATGCTCTGTTCCCCAATTATGAGGCACCAAAGTACCTGATGACAGCAAAGGGGGAGATAGATACCTCAGAAGCTGCCTTTAGCACATCCATTTATTCAAATTTCATTTATTAAGGGCCTACAATGTGCAAAGCACTATACATGTGTCCCTAGCACTTCAAACAATGATAAAAATATCCCAATTCCAAATTCACAGCCATATGAGGGACATTATATTCTCCCCCCGCCTCTATAGTTTGCTTTAAATCTGAATGGCTCTTAGAATCCCTAGAGTCCAGTAAAAAGAGACTGCTTTGATTTAAACATGTGGGTAGATGAAGTCTGCTCCCCTGTGGGCTTGAAAAGGAGAAAAAGGAATAGTGTGATTCCTCACCCTTCCCCTCTTCTCTGTTCTTGTCTGTCTCTTGGCCCCTTTCCTTTATCCCAAAGGAGAGTAGTGTAAACAAAACAGACTCCAGAATGGGATGAAAGTAAAGATCTCCAAAAGTGAATCAGAATACCATTCCATCTTCCATCCTATAAACCAGGGAATCTACTGCAGTGTAAATAAAAATGTTTTCATAATTATAATTTGGAGGTGTGGTCGATGTTTAGAAAATGAATTTTAAGTCTCCTTTTATTTTTTCTTCTTTGAATTGATTTTGCTTTAAGGACTAAAGAGTTTTCACAATTCTTGACACTTTAATTATTCCTTGTGCAAGAAATCCTGGTATCCAGTGATTAGAATACTAGATGAACTTGGAAGATTTTAAATAACTTTATTAAAACATGAAATGCTGCTAAGGCAACTCTGAATATCCCTTTCCTAAATAGTTACTTTTAGATTTCTGGGGTTTCTACAACTAAAATATACATTGATCTACATGTTGCCCACTATATTTCCCATTCTTTTTTTTTTAATAGTTCTTAAATGAATTTAGGATTGCTTAAAAACCTACATTTCCTATGTTTTTAAACCACAAATCCTTAGCTCTATATCTCAGCCTGTTGTATGGAATATATTTCTGAAAGAATCTTTGGCAAAAGTGTCAGGGGGAAAAATAAAAAGCAAAAGCAATAATTGTCATATTTGTTCCTACCATGAAAATGTTCTGATGAGAAATAAAACAAAAGCCCAGTCTCGAAAAGATGAAATTGTTTGGCTGGATGACTCAAGTGCCTTCTCAATAGGGCATTTGACTGTAACTATCCGGGCTTGGAGGTAAAGTGTCCTCTAACTGGGAATATCTGTGGCTATTCTCCTTCCCATGAGACAATCTAAATGTACATTGGAACTGAGAAGGGAGCTTTTAGTAGAGAATTGAGCTCAGGGAGCAGGTGGGATTTCACTTATGAAATTTAAACCATATTGACAGCACTCTATTTTTAGAATTCTCTCCTCTTTAAAAATCAAAACAAAAACCCTGGGCAATTAGAAATTAGACCTGTGCATCCTGGGATATGTTAGTTGTTAGAATACATCAAAATAATGCCAGATTGGGCACAAATAAAGAGTTTTAAGAATCCATTTTTAATTTTATTGAATATATTTTTACTTATTTAGTATGCACTTATTTGACAAAGCTCTAAGTCATGAAATGTCTTTAGTACATTTTCTTTTAAGTGCCTTAGGATGGTAAAAGGCAGAAATTGCTTTTTAAAAATCCTTATGGTGATAATAATTATTTGATGTTATTGCGATCTCTGTGGATTTGCTCACATCTGGAGCATGTCATAACTATTTGTGGGAGGGAAGAACAATCAGTAAATGAGTAACTTAAGGTTTTGCTAATATTGCATTGCTAAGTCTAATGTTTGTCTTAAGAGAATTATGCTAAGATTAAATCAATTAATGTTCATAAGCAAAGGAAATATATTTAAATACTTGTCATGCATTTGTATTTCTTTTGTATTTCACCTTAGAGATCTAGAAGTCAGTATTTTCATGCTCTGATACCTACAGATTTTTAGGGATATGTTAGAGTCACTCAAACTGAAGAAATGGTTGTTAAATTTTCATCAGGAATATTTATATCTCAGAAATCAGCCAACACTACAAATCTGAACTTGATTAGTCATTTTCTTGATTGACTGACCTTTTTGTTCAAGTGATAGATAAAATGTTAAGAATGTAGATTAAATTTTAAAGGGTGTCCTATATATAATTTTTTCATAAAGTTGCTCATTAGACATTTATCAACATACCACTACCTACAGTCATCACAAGATTCAACCTAAATCAGAAAATGATTACATTTGACAGAAGTAATGTGTAAAAATTTATGGGAGATATAATTAATTTTTTTCCTTGCTACCTATTAATATCCCTTTATTTACATTTTGATTTTTTGTCTTTTTCTTTATTTTAATGATATTTTATTTTTCCAATTATATGTAAAGATAGTTTTCAACATTCATTTTTTTAAAGATTTTGAATTCCTTTTTTTTTTTCTTTCTCCTTCTCTTACATATTTCCTCCACAAGACAGCAAGCAATCTGATATAAGATAAATGTGTATAATAATTTTTGACATATTTCCTTATTAGTCTTGTTGGGAAAGAAAAATCAGAACAAAAGGGAAAAACCATGAGAAAACAAACAAAACAAAAAAGTGAAAATAGTATGTTGCAATCTGCATTCAGTATCCATAGTACTCTCCCTGGATGTGGATGACATTTTCCATCCTCAGTCTATTGCAACTGTCTTGGATCACTGTAGTGCTGAAAAGAGCTAAATCTATCACAATTTATAATTACATAATCTTGCTGTTACTATTTACAATGTTCTCCTGGTTCTGCCCAATTCACTCAACATCAGTTCATGTAAGTCTTTCCAGGATATTCTGAAATCAACCCACTCAATGATTTCCCTTCAGGAAAAAACAAAAACAAAAACAAAACCACAGCATGATTTGTTCAGAACAAAACATTCACTCTTATAGATCATACATGATGATTTTTTTTAATATGAAGGACTTCTTCTCCCTATAGTTGTTATTTGTAGAAGTAACTCTTCAATGATATTCAATATTTTCCAGAGATTTTAGCACAATAATGTGTCCCCTTTGAGTGACATGTTGTGTTTCAATTCAGAGAGTAAATCCAGTTTTTGAACTCTCTGTCTTGATTTTATATCTGTTATTTAATGAATGGAAAGATATTAGAAAAAAAACAGTTGACTCTACTTGCTGAGAAAAGAACATTGTGAGTCAGGCCTGGAGTCCATTTAGCCCCAGATTCCATCCTTGTCAGTAATAGTTGTGGTTGTTTTTTATTTTTTTTAATGGTAATCCATATACCCCTAATACGATTACCCCTCAACCTCAAGGATTAGGGGCATACTTGGAACAGTCTAACAATGCAACAACTATGCTCTGTTTTACTAAATTTTTTTGTCCTGTCAAACACTGTAGGCAAGAAATTGTATGTTTGAATTGTGTGAAGACATCCTGTCTTTTAAATTACCCTAAAAGTATTCACAGGCTTCTCTGTGACCTGATGGATAGAAGGCCAGGAATCAGGGAGACATATCTAGGTTTTAGTCTTGCCTTAGACAAATATGGCAAATCACTTAAGAACTCTGTGCCCCAAGTCACTCTTTAAAAAAAAAAGACTATAGATTACAGACAAGTTGTTACAAAGGAATAGTTCATGTGCATTATTGGAGGGAGTTTCCACATTGGGTGTGTTGGACATTGTAAAATCACAAGTCAGGATCAACCTTCTCTCCTCAAGAAAAACAAAATAGAACAACAAAATAAACAAACAAAAGAAAGTAAAACTAGCCTATAGAGGATTAGCTCAGGTAAGAAAAATCTCCTCCAGTCTTGATTTTTCAGCTGCTAATGGAATCACAGATCTAGTCCAAATAATGAAATTATGGATCCCATACAAATTTATGATTGCAATAGAGTTGGATTCTCCATGAGGAACAAATGGATGGAGGTCACTATCTTTAGTGTCTAGAGAGTGTGGAGTAACTGCTAGTGGATAACAACATAAAAGCCAGAAAATATAACTATTGTGTTGAACATGAGCAGAAAACACATAGCACAATTGAATATATATATATATATATATATATATATATATTAAATATATATATATATAGTATGGTGTCAATAACTATGCCAAGAGGTATCATTTTAATAACAGAGGCCATATTTTCAGAACTTCTAAAAATGACTTTGAATTATCCTAAATATGGACCATTAACAGCACTTAGATATACAGGAAAAACTAATAATTGGAAGTCTTCCAAAAATGTTTCCACCTAGAAACCTTTGGAAGACAGGCAGAGGAGAGTTGCCATATAAAATCAAGGGAAAAACCCCTTTATTGCCACCAGTGGGCTTGCTTTTCTAGAGGCACAGTGACCTCTCTTTTTTTCCAATGGTGGGGGGAGAAATCTCTTAATTCAATTAAGGCAAAGTTAGATTTTTTTTAAAGTAATTTTTACTTAGGAATTAGGGTTTCTTCTTCCACTATTACTACCCACTAAACACTTCCCCTTCCCCAATAAATTGAGTGCATATTTCTGACACAAATTCTTGAAAGATTAGTTTTTCTGGAATAGTCTTTTGGGAACTTAAACTCTCTCTCTCTCCCCCACTATAACTTCCTAAATATTTTAGGATTAAACACTGAACAAAGAGACTCAGACCAAGATTTCTAGCCCTAATTCTATATACATCCTCCTTTATGGACCCATCTAAGAGTATTTCACCCCTCCTGAAACCCATAATCAAGTGTCCCCTCTGTCTTGAAGTCATGTTTTGATTGTTTCCATTTTAAAACAGTGAACCCTCTCCACAAGTTTCTCATAACCTCTCTTGACCCTCAATGAGCTGGTAGGTTCTTTCCTATGTAGGTGCCAAAGCCTCCTTCTTAGGGTGTCAGATCTGAATTTTGTCATGTTTGTTCCTGTCATGAAGCTTGATATCTCTAAGACCAGGTAAGTTCTGCACTCCCTCCTCTCCTATTTATTATGTTCAGTTTTACTCATCTGTAGTTCAGCCATCTTCAGGCTGGTTCTACCCTTGAGTGAAAATGTCCTTCTTCATCCCTTTTTTGAAGTGACTCTTTATTTTTTATCCCTACTAGCCATTTTGCTTCAAGGTTGCTACTCTGGAAGAGCGAGGTTGCGGGAGCTCCGTTAGGTTTTTGCTGAAAGAACCAAAGCTCCTGAAAGAGGCCAAGTTTAAATGTATAGACAAGGGAGTCAGCTACATGGAACTAAGTGGAAACCACAGAAGTGGATGATTACAGAGACAGAAGAGGGCCAAGAACATAATTCAGAGAAACACTGATATTTGAAGTTGGAAAATGAAGGAAATCAGAAAAAAAACAAAAGTATGAAGGAGGAGAAAGTAGAAAGGAGGAGTGGGTGATTAGGAGAATTAATTGTCATAAAAACCAAGTATATAGAGGCAGGAGGTTTCAAGAAGGAAAAAAGTGGTTAATAGTGTCAAAAATTATGAAGATATGAAAAAATGGAGTAAGAAAATGCTATTGGAATTGGTTATTAGTTTTAGTTGCAGTGGACTATAGGAATGTGGATAGATACTAACTTGAAAATTATTGAATAATAAATTAATGGTTAGTGAGAAAGTTCTGATAGGAATACAATCTACTTCTTAAAAATTGAAATTAAAAGAAAAATGAAATAGTATCTTGATAGGGCAACAAAATGGTAGAAAAATATCAATATAGAATATACATTTTTCTTGAAAAATTTGTCAGTGACGGGCAGGAGTAGGGGAATGAATTTATTTGTAGATGAGGGTGAATGGAGTAGAACAGAGAAGGGAATATTTCTGAAAGTGGAATTACTTAATGAGAATAATGTGGAGAAACAATCAAGAAGTTAAGAAAATGTTCTGGGCATCATGAGTAAATTTGAAACTCCTGTGGAGCTGGGTTTTTTTTTTTTAAGATTAAAAAAATAGTTAAAAGGGAAAAAAATAATTAAGGATTCCAGTGAGTATAGAAAGGTAGTAATATTACAAATATGTTAATAGTGGCAGCTATTAACTGATGCTGGACTTGGAGTCAGAAAGACCTGGGTGTGAATCCTGCCTCAGATATTTACTAGTTAGGTGACCCTGGGTAAGTCACTTAACCTCTTAACTTCAATAGGGATACTACAACAACAACAACAACTCCTCCTCCTCCTCCTCCTGTGGCCAGATTGCAGAGAGTTTTGATTGCCAAATAGAGGAGTTCATGTTTAGACTTAGCATTTTTTTTTTGCAAATATCTTTGTCTCCATTCTACCTATATTAAGGATTACTTGCACTGTAGATAAACGGACACATCAATTGTTTTTCCTGAAGAAAGAATCAAATTCAAAATCAAAACTTTTCTCTCCCAAGTGGTTGAAATTCCAATGAAGAATGGAAAGGACTGTCCCACTCTCTTTTCTTCTTGTGTTTATCCTCAATTGATGGATATGAATCCAAAAATGCTATGAAGTAATTTACTGAAGTTATAATGGCAAGAGATATGGCCTCAGAATCAAGAAAATCTTAGTTATAGTGGGACCTATGAGTACGTACTGGCCAAGTGACCCTAGGGAAGTTACTTAAATTCTCAAAAGTCCCAAATGATTTTTATTTTTAAGTTTTAAATTGTAGAAAAATACTTATCTCTGTTGGCAGAATGAATTTCTGTACTGCAAGTTCCTTCTGCTAATGGAATCACAGATCTGGTCCAAATAATGAAATTATAGATTCTGTACAAATTCATGAGTACAATAGGGTTGGATCCTCCATGAGGATCAGATGGGTGGTGGACACTGTCTTTAGTGTCTAAATACAGCGCAATACTTGTGGAGTAACTGCTAGTGGGTAATATAAAACTAGAAAATATAACTATTGTTATATTTTGTTATATTGATCCTGAGCAGAAAACACACAGAATAATGAATATATGCCATATGATGTAGATGTGGCAAGAAGTATCATTTTAATAACAAAGGCCATATTTTCAACTTCTAAAATGACTTTGAATTATCTTAAATGTGGACCATTAATGGCTCTTAAATGTAAAGGGGAAACCAGCAATTTGAAGTCTTCCAAAATGTTCCCACTTAGAAACCTTTGGAAGACAGGCAGAAGAGAATTGTCATATATGAGTTGAATATCAAGGGAAAAAAAAAACCAACTTTTTTTTTTTTTTATAAAAGGCAGATGAGGAGAATGGGAAAACAAGATTCAGATATAACAATCAACTTATGAAAAATTCAAAGTGCTTGCTTTTAGAAATAAGAAAAGGAATCATAAAATATTATTAAATATATACAACAAAAACTATATCGTAAATAGGCTCTTCCCTCCCCTCTTCTCTTGTTTTCCCCTCCTTTTTTCTCTCCCTAATTCTTTTTTTTATAATTTCCCCCTACTTCTTTTAAAAGAATAGTTTGGATCTGTAGAAACTGATATATAATGATCTTAGAGAATTGCCTGGGCCACTGAGAGATTAAGAGATTTATCAATCCACAAGCATTTTAAAATTTCTTTTATTAATCTTATTCTGAACCTAAGAAATAAAACAAGCATTTCCATAACATAGTAGAGTAGAAGAAAAAAATGATTGTATACTAAGCTGCAAATTTATTATGTACAATTTATTATTCCTTTTGAAAATATAATAACGTTATCATTCAACTTGTTTCTTTCCTCCCATTTTTTTCTTTCTTTTCCTCCCTCCATCTAGAGATGGCTAACATTAGGCACAAAATATATGTAGGTAAAACCATTCTACATATATTTCTGTTTATCAATGTTTTTTTCTCTCTGGTTACAGATAGAATTTCTTTTTATATATCCTTTGTAGGTAATTTGGATATTTATAATATCCAAAATGAGTTACTCAAAGTTGTTCTTAAAACAATGTTGTTACCATATACAATGCTCTCTTGGTTCTACTCATTTGCTTCTTCATTATTGCTTGTAAGTCTATCCATGTTTTTCTAAGCTCATTAAACTCACCATTTTTATAGCATAGTTATATTCCATCACAATTATATACCACAACTTGTTCAACCATTCCCCAATTAATAAACACATTTGCACTTTCAGTTCTTTGCCAACCCATAGCGAGCTAGCGTAAATATTTTAGAATATGTAACTCTTTTTCTTTTTTCCTAATCATCTTAGGGAAAAGACCTAGTAGTGATATTGCTGGGTCAAATGGAATAGGCAGTTTAATAACTCTCTGGGCATAATTCCAGATTGCTCTCCAAAATGATTGGATCAGTTCACAGTTCCATCAACAATGAATTAGTGTCCCATTTTTTCACATCTCCTCCAACATTTGTTGCTTTCTCCTTCAATCATTTTAGCAGTTATATATAACACACTTTCAAAACAGATATAAAATAACTTGGGAGAAGTGATACTAGCATCTGTTTGTCCTTTGTTCTCAGAGGATCAATGACATCACTATAGAGATATCTTGACTTGTGTGGGAATTGGATTTAAGGAAGACAGAGCTGCACCAAGTCATTGGCCTCATTTTTTCCCAGAATTATTGAAGTTCAGTGAGAAGAAAAAAGTCAAGATGACCGACAATGGTCTGAAATACAGTGGTCTTTCTAAATTCTTTTCTAGGTCTCGGTTTATCTGAGGCAACACTCATTCAATGCCTAATGAAAAATGAGATGAAACATAGTCCAATTTACCATCACAAGGATATTAATCTTGGAGGGGAAGACTCAAAATTTCTGGCCAGAATAGAAAATAATTGCTATTTTATATTCATTCTAAGCCATCAAGCCCCAAACATGAGTTATAGAGGCTTGAGTTAGGAGCTAGGGAAATCATGTAACATCTCATACAGAAGATGGTATTTGACCTGAATCTCCAAGAAAACCAGGGATTTCAAGAATCAGACTGTAGCATAGTAGAGAGTCATTTTTGGAATTAGGAAGACTTGAGTTCAAGTTACATTTCTGATATGTACTAGATCCAGGAGAATAATTTAGGCTATTCTCTAAGAACAAGTATTGTTCTACATTGGTTCAGGGGGCTTCCAAACCAGAAGTTCTTTATTGATGGAGATTAGAAATAAACAAAACGCTTGGTAGAATGGGGAGTGATGAGACATAGTTTGCCTATATTTTAGCAAAGTATCTTGACAAAGTCTTTGGAAAAGACATAAATACATATAGGCTAGATGATAATACATGTAGATATGTTCCAAACTGGAATAACATCCAAAGAATGATAATTAATGGCTCAATGTTACACTGGAAGGAGGTGGCAGACCTCAGTGACATTTTGCTCCATCCTGTGGTATTTAATATTTTTATCAGTGATTTGAATAATGGCATAGATGACATCTTTATCAAATGTGCAGATGATGCAGGACTTGCAGGGGTAGCCAGAACACTAGATGACATGTTCCAAAGTGATCTTGACAGACAAACATAGGACTAAATCTAATTAAATATTCATTAAAGATAAATGCAAAGTTTTACACTTGAGGACTCAAAATCAATTGCGTAGATAGATAGTTCAATTGAAAAATGACTGTTTTGTTTGTTTTTGTATATAGCAAGCTCATTGTGAGTCAGCAGTGTGACACTGCAGTCAAGAAAGCTAAATCAATTTCAAGCTACCTTATGAGACATCTTGTTTAGGACTTGGGAACTTTTACTGCCCCTCTGTCTGCCCTAGTCAGAGAACAACTGGAAATTTGTGTTCTGGGTGTAGCAGAATATTTTAGGAAGGATGGTGATAGTCCAGAAAACATTCAGAAAAGGAAAACCTGAACATATTCAAAACAGACATAGAATAATTTGGGAAAGGTGACATTAGCATCTGTTATTTGTCCTTTGTTCAAATAAAGGTTGGATTGGTTGAATGAATAAATGAACGAAAAAGATGTTGCTATGTTCGAAACATGATTCTAAGTGCTACAGACATAATTTTAAAAAATGATTCTGCGGGGGCAGCTAGGTGGCGCAGTGGATAGAGCACCAGCCCTGAAGTCAGGAGGACCTGAGTTCAAATTTGGTCTCAGACACTTAACATTCCCTAGCTGTGTGACTCTGGGCAAGTCACTTAACCCCAACTGCCTCAGCAAAATAAATAAATAGATGAATGAATGAATGAATGAATAAATAAATAATGATTCTGCATTTTATGGAAATCACCTTTGATAGAGAAGACCACATATATGAAAAATTATGAGTGTAAATCAGATGGAATAGTTCTGTAATCCCTAGGGTCAGCCACAAAACAGATGGAAACAGATTATTTATACTGATAGAATCATATCAGTGTATGATATTGAAGCATTTGATAGTGCCAGGAATCTTGACAACAAGAACTTTCTTTGCTGGGTTTTCAATAGCTGTGGTTGGAGCATCTGCAGGAAAATTTACCAGGGTACATCTCCACAGAACTTCTTGTTTCCAGTATGATAGCTATGGGCACTGTGCTGGGAGCTTTGGTATTTCCAAGGCTCTTGGGTTCAGGTCCCATAAGATTTCTTCCAAAATGGCAAGTACTGAATTTTACAGAAAGGGAGAAACTGGAGGGAGGAGAACATTTCAGTATCTTCAAAAGCAGTTGGTAATCAGATTTTAGACCTGCCATTTGTGCTTTCTCTGCATCTTTGAAATTTTGATGAACTGATAGACCACTATTGACAACTTTTCAAGTGTTAATACTTAAACTATTAAAGATTCTATTCTGGAAGGTAAAGTCACAGCAGTTTATTATTCTTTGAGTTCTGAAAGGGAAATATTACCAGATAAAGTCAAACTTCCGGAATTTACCTGAATTTCTGGCTATTCTAGTCTGAAACTAGATTAGGTTTGATCCTGTGTAAACACACACACAATGAAATTTATTGCTTCTGCAGAACATCTCATTAACTCAATGAATCACTAATAGACTAAGTGGTATTCTAGCTAGACTCTCCTTTTTTTGAATAATACTGAAGAAAGTGTGATATGAGCAAAAATTAAAGTTCCTTTCATTAACTCAAAATTTCCCCTACCTTTGAAACAATCTTATTCCTTAAAATGTTTCTGGCAATATCTGGGATAAGAATCTAAAAAATTATTGGTTTTATTAAAGTTGTTGAATACTTTATAAGGAATATGTTTAACAGGACTTAAACTAGAGGTAAATTAATTTGATTTTTGTGTAATCATTTATTGTTAATTGATTGCTCTCTTACAGTTATTGAGAACTAGCAGTGTATTTGGCCAGATTCTTCAAAATTGGGGGAAGGCTGCCTTCTTGTCCCCTCTGTATATCCTAGAGGCATTAAAGTGTAGCAGGAAAAACGCTAAGCCTGTATTTAAAAGAAACTTGGATTCAAATTCTGTTTCTAATTTGTGAAATCCGCTATTTTTAACATCATCATCAAATCCTTTAACTTTAAATCCTTTTTTTGTCATATGTAAAATGGGAATAAAAAAACAAAACAAAACAAAACTGGAGTACTTTAGAGGCTGGTACATGGTATAGTAGTTAGAGGACTGGACTTAGAATCATCAAGACCTGAGATAAAATCTGTGCTCAGAAAGTTATTAACCAAGTGAGCCTGGGCAAGTGACTTAACCATTTTCTACCCTAGTTTCCTCATCTGTAAAATGGAGATAATAATAACATCTATGTTCTAGGATGATTGTTAGGATAAACTAAGAAAGTATTGGTACATTGTTTTGCAAACCTTGAAGCACTATACAAAGGGTCTCAAAAGTCATAGTCTAAGACTTTTATATTAACACTATTATTATATTATATTATTTTATATTATATTATAATTATATTATATATTTATATATAATCATATATATTATATATATTATATTTTTATATTATATATTATATTATATATAATATACATATATAATATAATATAGCAAATTATATATATAATTAAATAAATATTATAAATATATATTATAATATAATAATAATTATATTAACACTAGCTGCTACTATTATTAATGTTGCTTATTATTTTTATTATACAATATATGCTTTATAGGATTGTTTTGAGGATCAAATAAAATGACCCATATAAAGGGCTTTGAAAACCTGAAAGTCAATGTTATCTGTAACAACTGAATATAGAATGAGATCATAAAATGATAGCACTGACTGAGTCACAGGTAGAACTCTTCATCCATTACCAGCCTGGCAGATAAATTAACATTTAAGACACTGGGGTAATTCCAATAGACTTGTGATAGAGAGAGCCATCTTCATCCAGAAAGATGGGAACTGAATGTGGATCCCAACATAGTATTTTAACTTTTTTGTTTACTTGCTTGTTTTTTTTGTTCTGATTTTTTTTTCCTTTTTGATCTGATTTTTCTTGTGCAGCATGATAAATGTGAAAATATGTTTAGAAGAATTGTACATGTTAACCTATCATGAATTACTTGCTAACTAAGGGGAGGGAGGGAAGTGGGGAGAGAGAAAAATTTGGAACACAAGGTTTTGCAAGGGTGAATTTTGAAAACTATCTTTGTATGTATTTTGAGAAATAACAAGTTATTATTACATAAAAAATAAATGACCTAAAATAGATGGTTGAGTATATTTTTGGAACATTTCTAGGTGAATAGACTTTGTAACCATATTTTTAGTAGTTCATTTCAGTCAGTTATCATTTCAGATGATAATGCAAGTGGTCAAGAATGAAACAGTCAATTAATTAGTCAAACAATTGACAAGTATTATTAAATACTTACTATATTGAAGGCACTGTGCTAAATAGTTGGAAATAAAAAGACAAAAGTGAAATAGCCCCTGATCTCAGTGATTTTATATTCTAATAAGAGAGATAACATGCATGCACATGGGTATAAACAGAACATATACAGAATAGTTTTGGGATGGAATGTCAGAATTTGAAGGAAATCAGAAAAAAACTTGTAGAAGATGACACTTGAGCTGTGTTTTGAAGAAAACCAAGCATTCCAAAAGGCAGAAGTGAAGAAGGAATGCATTTCACTCATGGAAGAAAGCCATGAGATGGAAAAAAGAATCTTTAGTGTGTGTGGAATATGATAGGTCAGTATGGTTAGACCATAGCATTCAAGAACGGAAATAGAACAGGTAAGAGAGAAGAAGGGTAGGTTGCAAAGAACTTCAAATGAACCAGAAGAGTTTATATTTTATCCCACTGAAGTTTGTTGAGTCAGGAGCTGACATATCTAGACCTCAATTTTAGTAGAATCATTTTAACAATTCTGTGGAGGCCTGATTGGAGTAGGTGAGAGTCAGAGAGATTTTAAAAAGGAGACTATTATAGTAGTTCAGGTGAGTTATGACAAGCACCTGACCTATAGTGGTGAATGTGTAAGTAGAGAGAAAGGATTAGATGCAAGAAATGTTGTAGAAACAGAAACAGCAAGATTTGCCATTTGATTGGATAAGTAAATGAGAATTAGGAATTGAGGATAATATCAATATTGAATGTGTTTGTTGGAGCAAGAAAGGAAATGGAAAATAAGATGCAGGCATGGGATGTGATGTTAGAATTATTTACCTGGAGAAGACAGAAGGGCATGGATCAAGAATATATGTAGAGAGACTGACCTTACTAAGGACAAGGCTACCTTTTTTTTTTTTAATTAAAGTTTTGAATTCCAAATTCTTCTTTCCCTTCTTCTCCTCCCCCTTCCCTAAGATGGTAAACAATCAGATATAAATTATCCATGTGAAATTAAGTCAAACATTTCCATATCGGTCACTTTGTAAAAGAAAATATATAAAAGGAAAAAAAAAGAAAGAAAGTGAAAAATAGTGTCCTTCAGTCTGTATTCAATCAATATCAGCAATATAATAATCCAAGATAATCCCAAAGGACTAATCAGTTGGCATTATCTTAGATCATATTGCTGAGAATAGCTAACTCATTCACAATTCTTCATCAAACAATATTGCTATTACCATGTGCAAAATTCTTCTGATTTTCTTCACTTCATTATGCTTCAGTTCATATAAACCTTTCCAGGTTTTTCTGAAATTATCCTGCTTGTCATTTCTTATAGTACAATAATATTCCATTACAATTATATACCATGGCTTGTTTAGCCATTGCCCAATTGATGGACATCTCTTTGATTTCCAATTCTTAACCACCATAAAAAGAGTTGCTATAAATATTTTTGTACAAATAGGTTATTTTCCCTTCTTTTGAATGCCTTTGGGATATAGACCTAGCTATGGATTGAAGTTTTATAACCCTTTGGGCATAATTCCAAATTGTACTCTACAAAGGCTGGATCAGTTCACAATTCCACCTCCAGTACATTAGCGTCCCAGTTCTCCCACATCCTTTCCAACATCCAACATTTTCCTTTTTTTTTTTTTTAAATCATATTAAAGGCCACCTTTTCAACAGAAACTGGAGTAAGGAGAAAATGAAAAGAATGACAGTGGAATTGTGAGGTGGGGAAATAGGCAGATAGGGAATTCTTTGCATAAACTCTCATTTTTTTTTTTTTAAAGCATGGATTTACAGCCTCAGAAGAGGTTGGGGGAAGGAGTGCAGTTAGAGGCTTGAGGAGATGAGAAGATTTAGCTTAGCAATTTTGAAAAGTAGAATAGGTTATTAGTGAGGAAAAAAGGATTTCTTTGTTTTCAGTATAGGCCCAATTGAGATGATTACAAAACAGAAATTTTCAGTGGATTCATTTAATTCTGTTGCAGGACTCTTGCCAGACTCAGCAGCACCTGAGTAGGAGCAAAAAATCAAGTGATGGGAATAGTCTAGAAATGAAGTTTGGAAGGCATTTGTCGTGATAGAATAGGAGAGACAGAGATTTGAGAACAGAGGAACATGAAGAATGAATTCAAATAGTTCACTAAAGAGGTTTAAGATTGAGGAGAAAAGATATTACAGGTTAAGCAGAGTTTAGTGTCCCGGCAAAATATTCTGAGGAAGAAATATTACAGATCCTGGGATGCTAAAGAATGAGTCTGAAAGGGCTGAAGCATGGGGAGTGATAGAATGATGCACACTGTGATCTAATAAAAGAACTTCAGAATTTGGAGGTAGAGCAGTTGTAAGTAATGGCAAAATCAAGGATGTGGCCATCTTTTATAGCAGAGGGAGTAGTGAAGGAGTCTATCTGGGATGACAGAGGAACCAGGAGGATAGGGAATTTGAGGGAATATAAATATGTATATCTCCCATGTTATTGAAGTTCATTTTATCATGTTTTGACTAATGAGGACCCGAGAGAAATTTCTCAGCATCTTCATTATAAAATCCCTTAATAAACATGAAAATTATAATTCCATAAATATTCATATCTCTAGAGTATGTTAATAAATATTTAACAATTGGCTCCCTGAAGAAAAAAATTCCAACTCCTCCTAACTTCCAAGTTTAATCTACATTATTAGCATTTTCTCCATCTCTTTGTTAAGTTTAGATAAACAATAAAACAAGTAAACCTTGATTTGCAGCTTTTATGATTTCTTTGATGATTACACACTGAAAAGTTAACAATTGGCTCTCATGATGATTGAGCTTTAACACATCACTATAATATCTCCTTCCACACACTCTCTCCCTTCTCTTTGGTATTCCTTCCCCCTTTTCAGTTTTAATCTATTTTCTCCATAAAATTTCCTCAATTGCCATAGGAACTGTTAAAATTATAATAAAATGAATAGGACACAACTGATTTCTACCTCAAAACTAATTATGCTAATGGACCTTAAGTTTCTTCATCTATAAAATAAGAAACTTGTACTCTACAGCCTCAGTGTTCTAGCTGGTCTGATGATCCAACATTTCCTGAGATCATAGATTGAATACTAAAAGGACACTCAGAGACAGAATTCTGGACTTTGAATCAGGAAGACTTCAGTTTGAAGTCTGCATCAGACATTTACTGGCTTTGTGACAAATCACAAATAATTTGAGTATTCAGCCTCAGTTTTTTTTATCTGTAAAATGGGCATAATAATAGTTCTGATGTCACAGGATTATTATAAGGATCC